>OY757019.1:115068496-115363833 GCA_963580285.1 Lucinisca nassula | reverse complement strand
TGACAGAGGTTCAAAGTAGAAGTAAAACAAAGATCAGGAATTGATACAATTAACTTACTCCACCCATAAAAGACACCAAAGGGAAAGAAATACAAACATTAAGCGACCAGACCATAATGGAAACCTAAACAAAGGAAGGCCATAAGGACAGTTACTTTCCCACAAAATGGCCATATGGCCATTCAAAATTAAAAGACACAAGTGATACTCACAGTAAGTAACAAACAACAACATATATAAATCGCCACAGAAGAGCCGCCTTGGAACGGTCAGTGGAAGATTTCCACGGGGGGGGGGGGGGGGGGGCTTAAATCGATTTTACGTGGCCACAATCCTCGCCCTTACTTCCGTCGCGATTTAGACAAATAATTTGTTCAGTCCGCATGAAGGCCTCCTAACTCATCAGTGCAACATCTCCGTGAACACAAAAATCAAAGAACCACAGAGGTGAGACAACGGTGAGGACTCGACAGCAAGAAACCACTGAAATGCTGGAGCAAAAGAAAACCAACAGTTAGACTCCGATGAGCCCGACCAGAGACAGAGCATCAGGCACCAACCAACATTATCTCTCTAATTTTCAATAAGCCTTTACGTTGGAGCCGTCATAGAATCTGAGGCCTGACCCACCGGCGTGCAATTAAAGAGGGAAGCAAAGTTGCCAACCGTGATTGGGTTAACTACCATGCATGCAGTCTGTCGTATAATATCCATGTTGTACCCAATCTTTTTATATTGAAGAATGATTTTACGAAATTGGGTGCTGAAGTCATTGCGGTTATATATTTTTCTGAATTTATATACTAAGTCACCATAAAATTCGGGTTCCGATAGACCTTGTTGCAGAAGAGATTTAAGTCCAATATTGAATTTTGAAATTAAATCAGAATGGCGTCTATAAAATTTTGAAAAGGCTTTGCGTAGTTTATGGTACCGATAACCCTGATTAAGGAGTTTAGCCGTTAATAATTTATTACGAGTGTTGAAGTCAGTTACATGACTACACACTCTAGCAAATCGAATTAATTGCGAAATATAAACGCCATAGGATGGCGCACGAGGAACATCACAATCCAAAAAAGGAAAATTTACAATCTCAAAATCAAAGTCATCGCGTTTATCATAAATTTTGCACGAAACAAATCCATCTACAATAGAAAGATGTAAATCCAAAAACGGGGCCTCGGTATCAGAAGAATTTGCTTTATTTAACTGAAGTTCTAGGGGGTAAATCTGACTGATCAAACCATCAAAATAGGTATTATCAATATTTAATAAATCATCTAAAAATCTAGAAGTAGAGCTAAAAGCTCCAATAATTTCAGATTGGTTATCAATGGAAAGTGACAAAATGAAGTCTCTTTCATAACAATACAAGAACAGATCAGCCACAAGAGGTGCGCAATTAGTACCCATCGGAATACCCACAATTTGTCTAAATAACTTAGTACCGAATCTAATATAAATATTGCCAAGTAGAAAGGTGAGGGCATCACACACTTTCTGACATGACCAAAGTGTATAATTCTTATGCTCTTTAGAAGTGAAAAATGCATTTCTGACATTACATGCAAGATGGAGAGAATCTTCTCTGTGAAAAGCCCATTCAATTAAATCATTAAGCGTTTCTTTTATAAGATTATGAGGAAGTGTAGTGTAAAGAGTGGAAAAATCGTAGGTAGACAGACTAGAAGCACGAAAATGTCTAGATTTCAATTTATTTAAAACCTCATTCGAATTTTTTATAGACCAAAACAGATTTCTTCCTGATCTTTCAAAGACTTTATCACAATATTTAATTACATGCGTTTTGATAGCAGTAAGACAGGAAGTTAATAATTTAGAAAGTTCAGTGGTAGTGCAAGAGCTAGAATTTGCAATAAACCGTGCTTTGTAAGGTTTTTTATGAAATTTTGGTAACCAGTATAGCGTAGGAAGCTTGTCTTGGCCTTCGTTAACACACACAGCAAACTTGGTGGCTGAAAGACAAACATGTTTATCTACTATAGCTCTCTCTTCAGCTAAAGGCTGAAGTTCATAGGCCTTAGTACCACCAAGCTCCTGCTTAAGCGTGTTAACATAGTGGAGCCGTCACACAACGACGACGTTGTTAGCGGCCTTGTCTGCAGGGGCCAAAACAAACTTCTTATGAAATTCTTGAATACCTAGTTTAAGATGACGTAACGACGTCTTGGGCTTAGGAGGTAATAGGTTAGTATTTTGAGAATAGAAAGAAATGCGTTTATTCACTAGTTTTAAAATGCTAAGTTTCCAGTCCTTAAGGGCTTTATGCTCAACATGCTCTCGCTTACACCATCGATTACCGAATTCATTCAATGAAGCAGCGATTTCATCTCTACATTTACTGAAATCAATTTTAGAAGGAAACCGATATTTCGGTCCTTTAGAAATTATATTCCTTATCCTAGAATCAGGAATAATTTTCAAATTGCCAGTAATTACATGACCGGCAGCAGGATAGCAATACTTTGAGTTTTTACAATCACATGAATCAGGAGTATTAGTATCAATATCAAGATCTGAAACAAGTTTATTGAAATTAGAAATGATAGATCTAACAGGTTTGTTATATTTATAGCAAATTATAGGTGTTTCAGTATTTTGAAAATAAGCAGGAATGTAAGAAAGTACCGATCTCTCACGGAAGATACTGGGCAAATCTATAAAATCCATACCCTTATTAATGAAGGATATTTTGAAGAAATGGCGTTTATGATTAATTTTAAAATCAATGTAAGGACGGAGAGTATGCTGAGTATAGCCTCTAGTTAAGAGAGCCGCATCATATAACTGATGAGAACTATCGTAGAATTTATTCGCCTCGGTGTCCAGAAGACGTAAAACAGAAACGGGTAATGAACTTAAAAATGAAAGCATAGAGTGGCGTCCGTGATTTAATAATATAATTGACAGTCACTTCAGTCTAGTATTGTTTCGTTTAAACGCACGTGATTTACGTTTAAAGTTACCATTTTTCCTGGTGCCGTGAGATCTAGTTCTGCGTTTTCGACATTCCAGGAGTGAGAAATATCAAAATATTGACTGATAAACCTGTTTGGCTTACTCAGTTCTACATATTCATCAAAGAAGGAGTCTGAAAAATTACAGACCTCACATTTTGGACATATCCAGTGGGACAAATAAAACAGCCCAATGGTCCTGTCAGCTAATTCGTATAGGTCGAGTTGGTCATGTGCCGAGTTTGCTATGTGCCGAGTTTGTCATGTGCCCGAGTTTGCTATGTGCCGAGTTGTCCCAGAACCGACGTATCTACCAGAGTAACCCACGCTTTAGTCTGGTTCGACCAGAGTGACGTCACACTTCCCGCCATGCTACCAACACGATCCGTCTGACCTGGCGGATCACAAAAATTTTGGAGCTAGAAAAAGAGAAGTTTTTTTCTTGTTTATTGTTTCTGGTTTCTTGTCTCACTCATATCAGACAAACAAACCAGCAAAATATTATTGCTGGTTATCGTAGATTATTAATTTTTTCATTTGTAGATTAATTTACATTGTTGACATAATTTCCCGCCATTACCACACCAGTGGGTGGGGTAAATTCAAAAATTGAATTATTCCTTGGAGGCTTGCCACATTCATTTTTCTGAAGAGCCGGTGAGTTGTCAGATATTTGAGTGTGTTGAGCTGTATAAAATTTAGAACAGGGTGCTGAATAGTCCTTTGTAGCTGTCAGTACACTGTTTGTTAAAAACTCGGATTCAGAATTGTTACTTTCATTTGGAAGAGCCTTGTGTTATCAGCTTGTCAGCGAGTGTGGACTGTCCGTACAGCTGACAGACTATCTTGTAGTATTGTTGACTCAAAGTTGCCCTTTATATTAAAATGAAGGTCTCCCTGCTTCCCATGGTCTTGATTCTTTGGTTCACCCTTTGGAAATTAAGTAACAGAACCCAACCGGATGATGGAAATCAGGAATGCAGGATTGCAAAAGAGCAACACTGCGATAAAACTTCTCAGTACTTGGCTGTAACTAGGAAGCTAGGAAACAAACAACGTTCGGAGGGCTTACGCAACTTTAAGTCCTCAGGTGGAACAAATTTGGTCATTCTATTGATCCTGGCCGGAGACATTGAAACTAACCCCGGTCCAAGATTTCGCTGTGGGCTGTGCAAAAAATATTGCAAAGACTCTCAGAAATGGGTAGAATGTGAGGACTGTGAAAAGCATTTTCATGCCTCGTGTTCTGAATTGGATGAAAACCAATTGCTAGAGCTTGAAATTGGAATTGGAACTTGGTATTGCAAAGATTGCAAGGCAGACTGTGGCCTTTGCAGTGGTGATGTTCTAAATGAGCATAAGGCAGTTCAGTGTGACCAGTGTGAAATGTGGATTCACACTGATTGCGCTTTCCTTTCAGACGCCGAGTATGGCAAACTGGTTAACTCGAGTTGTTCATGGATATGCCCGAAGTGCGAGTTTTTTTATTTTTCTGACTCGTTCTTCAGCGAACCTATAGAACTGGAAGAAAGAAATAAATTTGAACCTCTGTCAAAGGAGAAAGGAGTTAAATCTCCGACTACTGACATGAGAAAGCCGAATTTTGTAAAAGGTTTGAAACTTTGCAGTATTAACATTAACGGTTTAAGAGGAAAGATACTTGAACTTTTAGCTTTCCTTGATACTCACCAACCACATATTGTGGCTATTCAGGAAACAAAGATTGACAGTTCAATTATGACTTCGGAGCTTTTCCCTGAAACTTGCGAATACAGTGTCTACAGAAAAGATAGAAACACTCATGGCGGCGGGGTGATGTTGCTCGTTCACAGAGATATCCCTCATATGCCATTCATGGAACTGGAAAACGATTCAGAATCTGTTTGGGTTAAGGTTTTTGCAAACAAAACTTCCCACTTTATTGCAAGTTGGTATCGACCACCTAACGACACTGTCGAAAACTTCCACTTATTTAAAGATCAGCTTGATCGCATTAAGTCTCAGAATAAGGGTAAAAAACTTCCTGCAGTACATGTCTTAGGCGACTTCAACTTCAGAGAGATTGTTTGGCCAGATAGGCTCAGCAAACAAGGCACGATGCTGAGTCCGTCAGAGGGACAGGTGTTGGTCGACATCATGAATGATCATGGCTTGGAACAGGTTGTTGACTTCCCTACTCGAGATAGAAACACGTTGGATTTGATTCTTACAACTTTGCCAGGACAGTTTGGGGATATTCAATCCCCGGACAAACTAAGTGATCATGATATTGTCTCTGGATTTTTGAAAATCTTCATACCACCTATAAAGAAACCTCGTAGAAAGGTGTACTTATATCAAAAGGGTGACTATGAAACTATGAGGAAGGATGCCCTAAAATTTGCAAGAGAGAAATACTTTAATGGTCATTCAGACGCTCGGTCTGTCCAGGAGAACTTTGATTTGATAAAGTCTTTCATTCAAGCTTCGTCCGAAAATCATATCCCCTCCAAAACTAGCAGGTCTGTATCTTCAATTCCTTGGATCACACCAGAAATAAGAAGAAAAATTCGGAGGAGAAATAAGATTCATGCTAAGGCAAAAAAGTCGGGAAGTGGTAAACTCAGAGCAAAATTTGAAAACTTGAGACGAGAAATTAAAAATGACATCAAAAATCAGCATGATCAGTATGTAAATAACTTGGTAGGTGATGTAAAGGCGAATCCCAGAGACTTCTACAGATATATCAATAGCCAGAAGAAAGATAGGCAAGGTATCCCACCCCTTAATAAAAGAGGAGGGAACGGGGTCGCTGAATCGGACTCTGAAAGGGCAGAGGAATTGGTTGGTCAATTCAATGATGCATTTAATAAAACTGAGTTCAACGAGGTTCCATTGACTGGAAGATCGGCCCCTTTCATGGAAAATATTGTTGTATCCTCTGCGGGAGTGATCAAATTACTTAAAGGCTTGAACCCTTCTAAAGCTTTAGGGCCTGATGAGCTTCATCCTAGAGTCCTGAAGGAACTAGCAAACGAGTTAGGTCCAGTTTTTGCTCATCTTTTCCAACAATCTCTCGATACGGGTGAAATTCCCAAAGAATGGCTCCTAGCGAACATCTGTCCACTTTTCAAAAAAGGGGACAGGGCTCTTGCTCGTAATTATCGCCCGGTGTCACTGACCTGTGTTCTATGTAAATTGCTTGAACACATAGTCTGCTCAAACATCATGGCCCACTTGGATGAACATAAACTCTTGTCAGACAGACAACATGCATTTAGGAAAAGGCATAGTTGCGAAACTCAGTTGAGCACCTTTATTAATGATTGGGCAAAAATCCTGGACAAAGGGGGGCAGGTGGACACATTTATTCTGGACTTTGAGAAGGCTTTTGACACCCCTCCTCATGAACTACTTAAATCCAAATTATTTGGTTATGGAATTGGTGGGAAGACACTTAAATGGATAGATTCCTTCCTTTGCTACAGAAAACAGCGTGTTGTTGTTAATGGTGAATCTTCAGTATGGGCGCCAGTTTTGTCTGGAGTCCCACAAGGGACCGTTCTTGGTCCTCTATTGTTCTCCCTGTACATCAATGATATTTCCACTGATATTGACTCAGAAATAAGACTGTTCGCAGATGACTGTGTTTGTTACCGGGAAATTAGAGATACAGATGACTCACTGAAACTTCAGGCTGACATAGATAGATTAGGATGTTGGGCCAGAAAATGGGGCATGAGATTTCAACCAGTTAAATGCAATATTATGCAGATAACAAGGAAGAGATCTAATAAAGTTGAGGCTTCTTACACCTTAGAGGGAACGGTCCTCGAAAATGTGAATTCCATTAAATACCTTGGTGTGACAATCACTCACGATTTGAGATGGAATACACACATTAGCAATATGTGTACAAAGGCGAATAGAACACTTGGTTTCCTGAGGCGAAATCTTCATCAGTGTCCTCAGGATGTGAAAGAAACAGCATACAGGGGACTTGTTCGCCCAATCTTGGAATATGGTAGTTGCATCTGGGATCCAAGCGGAGTGGTCCTAAATGAAGAAATTGAAAAAGTTCACAATAGAGCTGCTAGATTTGTAACTGGAAATTATTGCTTTGAAACTGGGAGCATGACTGGAATTCTAGGAAAATTAAGATGGGAGTCTCTAAAGAAAAGGAGAAGAGACAGTAGGCTCATACTCTTATACAAAGGTCTAAAGGGTGCTGCCAGCATTCCAACAGATGACCTTGTTCCCCCAGCTAGACACTGTAGAAATCACCATTCGTTGGCGTTTCAGACCCTTACTGCAAGAACGGATATTTATAAAGAATCGTTTTTCCCCCGAACCATTAGAGATTGGAATGCCCTTCCCGATAGGAGCTTTTTTCGTGACGTACTTCCGGTTCTAAAAATAGAACGGGGAAAGCCCTGGCCGTCAACGGCCGTATTGCTTCAAGGCAGTGGGACAGATAAAGTGTTAATTGCAGCGTAACACAGTGGAATTCTTTTAAACTTTTGGCGAATTCTAATGTAAGATAATGGAAGAAACACTGATATGCTGCCAGGTGTGAAATTTCGCCGCAAATCCAAAGTGTTAAATTGCTTTTAAAGATATATTGTACGTACGACCCAACAGGGCTCTCTCTCTCTCTCTCTCTCTCTCTCTCTCTCTCTCTCTCTCTCTCTCTCTCTCTCTCTCTCAGCGTACCAGCAATTATCGAGCATAGGTGGAATTCTTTTAAACTTTTGGCGAATTCTAATGTAAGATAATGGAAGAAACACTGATATGCTGCCAGGTGTGAAATTTCGCCGCAAATCCAAAGTGTTAAATTGCTTTTAAAGATATATTGTAAGTACGACCCAACAGGGTTGTCTCTCTCTCTCTCTCTCTCTCTCTCTCTCTCTCTCTCTCTCTCTCTCTCTCTCTGTCTCTCTCTCTGTCTGTCTGTCTGTCTCTCTCTCTCTCTCTCTCTCTCTCTCTCTCTCTCTCTCTTCTCTCTCTCTCTCTCTCTCTCTCTCTCTCTCTCTCTCAGCGTACCAGCAATTATCGAGCATAGGTAAATGTAATTTACAGTTTGTCGTTAAATAAATCCACGTCAACCGAAATGTAACGTGTCAGCAACGTCGTGTCTACATCAAATCAACATCAAAGCGTTGCACTGAATTTGACTTTGCAACGTCGATGAAACGTCAGAACGTTGCGTTGGCGATAATACGGCGTTGCTTAATAAGATGTCATCTGCCCAGTGCTCGGACCCATCAAGACTCAGTGGGATTGGAACATTAAGTTCAAAACAAACATAGAACACCCTTTCAGTGCATGAGAATGAAACACTCCTTCGCAAGTGCAAGATTTTGCAGTAAAAACTGGTAGGTTTGTAGATTTGTTCAACCTGCCCAGCCCTTACATTAATCCATTTTGTACAGAAACCCAACGGCCCCCGCCCATCGGGGCTTCAAGAAATATATGGGCTGCATGATGCTTCCACGCAGAGCTGAAATCGACACGCACACGAAAACTGGTAAACCGCTTAGCGGATCTAAGCCTGCCCAGGCAAAGCGGTGCGTGTCGGCCCGTCCATGCTTATAAACCTTACTGGTTTCATTGGGCGGCAGGGCTTGAGATGTCATTTCATCTCAATGTCGTGTAAAAGTCTCACAAACTTGGAAGCAACGTCTCCAAAATGACCTTTACAGTGTTGACGGGGACGTTAAACCTCAAACAAAAACAAAAAAAACAGAAACCCCAAAACGGGTACCCTGGCAAACAGTGTTGGCCCAGATCAGACGCCACAGAACGCGGCGTCTGATCAGGGCCTACGCTATTTGCAAAAAGTGTAGCCATTTTCAAAATAAACTTTGAAGACACACAACCTGACACCCCTTAATTTCAAATGGACTCCTGCTGAAGATTCCATTTGGTATAAAAAGGATTAATGGCTTATAAGCTTAGCTCTACAATATCTTCTTGGATACAGGGATCAGTCCAACCTCTCTCATCTCAACGGTGACGCATGACGTCGAGCCAACGTTTACTTGACGCCCGTCTGTCAGTCCACTCATTAGTTGTTGTTTTTTTTCGACTGTCAGTATGTTTATTTTTCTGTCTTACTGTCCGTCCGTTCATCTGTTAGTCAGTCTCATTCAGTCGGTCTGTCTGTCGTTAATCTGTGTACTTTCAGTTTGTCAGTCAAACCTCTCTCTGTCTCTCTCTCTGTCTCTCTCTCTGTCTCTCTCTCTCTCTCTCATCCCAACGGTTATGTGACATTGAAGTGTGTTGGAGTGGGTGTCGACGGCATGACGTCTAACCAACGTTGACTCGACGCCCGTCCGTCAGTCCACTCATTAGTTTATTTCGACTGTCAGTATGTTGATAGATAGATAGATAGATAGATAGATAGATAGATAGATAGATAGATAGATAGATAGATAGATAAATTTAAGTTCTTTCCATATGTGATAGCTATACTTGGAAAGCGAATAAAACGAAAAGTTACGTAAAAAAACTTATTTTATAAGTAAGCTTTCGTGAATAACGGTATTTCAAATGGGTCATTCACGAAGACGGATTTTCGTCAATTAAAAACGGATCCAGGATAAATGAATTTCAGTACTAAAAGCAAACTATCATGCTTTCCTTCTCGAGGCATTATTTCAATGTAAACGGGTATATTTTCTCTCAAAATGTCGGAATATTGTTAGCATTTTTAGTTCCGCCAATGCATTTGAATAGCGATGGCCGTTTCAATTGACGGCCAGTGTTTTGCGCATGCGCAAGAATGACGTCATAAACGGAATCCCTAAAACCTCCTATTCTATTATTTTGACGGCTGAAGGTGCTGAGGATTGTGTAGCTAAATTTACATCTTTGGTTAGAGCTAGGGACTAACTTCCCATATCACAGGTCCTGGTGTATGAATGTCATTTGACGTGTCACCAGTAACAATTCTGATTCTGATTCTGACCAGACCGCTACCAAACTGAGTTCGATCACACTTTGGTTAACCACGGTACCTGATCGAACTACTTCAATAAATCGCTGATTTCCGTGACTTTCCCGTGTTGGATTTTATCAAACTGCAAACGCGCCAGAACTGAAATGTCAAAAAAGTAAACAAACAAGTGTTTGCTTATAAATTTCGAAGATATCGCAGATCACCCTCGTTTTCTATGGTCCAAAATCGAATAATATATATTCGTCTAAAGAATTGGTACCGTTCATAAGATTGTGTATTTTGATAATATTTAAGGCAGTGGCTAGCCGTCCGGTACCGGACGACCAGCCTACGAGTCTGCCCGTCCGGTACCGGTCGACCAGCCAATGAGTCTGCTCGTCCGGTACCGGACGGCTAGCCAACCCACGTAGGAATGGCTAGCCGTCCGGTAGTAAATTTTGGTCTCTCATTTCGTATAGGGTATGAATGCTGAATAGCACTCGTATCATTTTCTGGAGTACTGGATGCTCGATATTTCCTATTTTGAGACTATTTAAATGTCATTGAGATCATTTTAAAAATAAAGCAAATAAACACAGCTGTATCGGTAATGCATGATTGTCGTAACAATTATGCCTGTGATAATAAAAGCTGTAGTCGTGATTATGATCAGAGGTCCAGTATTCGTGGAGGTACGCTTTTCGTGGATCCTCGTGTTAATGACGTTTGTCTCGTGACAAATTGCGCAAGCGCGGCGTTTCCGGGTCAAACTGAGGTCGGAGGTCAACTTTGTTTACAAGAAGATTTTGATGACAAAATGCGATTCAAACAGGTAAGGCACTAAAACAATGTTCAAATAATGTTTTTGTTATCATTTTGCACTAATCCCAAAACATACCTTCTAAAAATAGCTCCAAATAAAAGAAAAAATAAACTCCCATCTCATCTGTCATGTACGTCTGCTTTGTTTACATAACAGCGCCCCCGTACGGCGGCTAGACTGGCTTGTGAGGCCAAGGAAAATTTTATATTGGGTTTACGGTCAAAACTGAAAATTAGCATTTCATTTAATAAAAAGTTGATTTTTAGCATTTATATTAGTTGTCACTCAGTTAAGTATTCACATTTGTACAGGAACTGTATGAAAATAATCCTGTGGGATGGGATAATGCGAGGTGGGAGATTGGGGGTAGGGGGGGGGGTGGAAGTGGGGAGGGTATTTTTTGTTTAATGATTATTAAAATGACTCCATGCCAATGCTTTTTATTATTAGTATATTATTTTAAGTATTCTTTTCTGTCATGTTTTTCAGTCAACCCCAAGACCAGTTTCTCAGAAGTATCGTGCCTATGATTCAACTGCACTCACTGAGGCCTACTATGCCGTTAAAGAAAAGAAGTTGGCAGTAACTCGTGCTGCAAGGCAGTTTAATATTCCAGAACAAACATTGAGAGATCGTGTTCTAGGGAAAATTGACATTGACTGTGTGGCGTCAGGAACACCCCCATTACTGACTTTGGATGAAGAAGCCAAGATAGTGGAACATTTAAAATGTATGGCCGCATATGGATATGGGTATACTAGGCAGGAAGTTGTAGATATTGCTTCTGACTATGCCTTTCAGCTGGGTAAGAGACCGTCTGATAAACCGTTCACTATCAACTGGTTTAAACGTTTTATACGTAGATGGCCAGAACTTCGTGTTCTTAAACCACGTGCTCTTGAACAGCAACGGGCTAAGTGTGCTTCCGCTACAGTTGTTTCATCATACTTTGAAGAGCTCACTGGCATCATGAATAAGTATGAACTTCAAGACAAGCCACATCTGATATTCAACGTCGACGAGAAGGGCATTACACAAAACCACAGTCCCCCACATATTGTTGGGGATCCAGCTCACCCTCCGCAGGCTGTTACTTCTGGAAAGTCACTGACAACTACCATCTTAGGTTGTGGCAGTGCCAGCGGAATGGCAATACCACCTTTCTTTGTTTTCGCAGGAAAGCGTATGATTCCAGACCTTATGACTGGGGCTTCACCGGGAGCAGCATGTACTTTAACAGAAACTGGATGGTCCAACTCAGCCGTATTTAAAGAGTATCTTCAAGACCACTTTATGAAGTTCATACCCCAGCGAGATCCTGAGCAGCACTTGCTTCTTCTACTAGATGGTCATAAGTCACATGTTTCTGTGGATCTTGTGGAATGGGCCAAGGAAAGGAAAATAATCCTGTTCATATTACCAGCACATACATCTCATATTTTACAACCACTAGACGTTGCGTGTTATGGACCATTCCAAAACATGTATAATTCTGAGTGCCATAAAATAATGAAACAGACATCTACAGCCATCACACGGTATAATATCTGTGATATCTCGTGCAGGGTTTATTCACGAGCACTGTCAGCTGAGAATCTCCACTCTGCATTCCGTAAGACTGGTATATACCCTTTATCCAAGGATGTTATCAGTGCTGAAAGCGTTAAACCAGCTGAAGTTTTCCAGCATGACAACCAAAATGAGAAATCAAGAATGGAGACAGATGTTGTTGAAGATATGGACACCCAGCTTTACAGAGATGTATCTGATGAGGACACTGATCAGGGCGCGGATGTTGCATCACCAAGTGCATTTATGAAGTCCCGTGTAGACACTCTTATAGAGACAAAAAGCAAGTCTGAAAAGAAGGAACGGAAAACTGTGAGCAAAATAACATCGGGAAAAGCAATCACTGAGTCTGGAGTACAAAAGAAACTGATTGAACACAATTGCAATTATCAGCAGAAAAGTGGCAATAAACTGAAGAAAGCTTGTAAATCAAATAAGTCTTCTGTTAGAAAAAGCATAAGTGAAAGTAAAGGAAAAAAGGATGGGCTGAAACAAACAAAGAAATCAAATCCAAAAAGTTGTAAAAACCCCAAAAGTTCTAATGATTCAAGAAGAAAGTGTCCAGATTCTCCAAAACCAGGCCCCTCCCATTACAACATTGATGATTCCCCGTACTCCCTTGCCTCTGATTACTCGCTGTCTGATTCTGAAATTGGTGATAGTGATAAATGTTGCGTGTGCAACTTGTTTACTCCAGAGGCAGTCAGGAAAAGTGCTTTCATTGTATTCACAAAATGGGTTCAATGTGATGGTGATAATTGTAACCATTGGGTACACCTTGGGACCTGTACAAAAGAAAGGGTTATCAGGCTGGGTCAAAAATTCTATTGCCCTCACTGTGGTCAGTCTACAGAAGAATAGATAACTACTTGATCATTTGTAAATAACATTTTTGCAAGTTATGGATAATTATTAATGTTTTAAATTTAATGTTCATTTACCATTTTTGCTGTTAATTTTTCTGCCCTGTTAGATATTGGTAAGACAGTGCTGGCCCGGCCTGTAAATTTCCAAATTTGATTTTTCAACACAATATCAGTTACTCAGCAAAATACCGATAACCAAATATTGTGATTTTAGTGGCCTATATTGGTGATTTCTGGATTACCCAGAGTTCCACGAAAACTGTACCAGTTCACATCCGCCATGTTTGTTGACAGTGGAGACTTGTCACCTCTGTAATGGATTGATTGTTTAGTTAGATTTGATTTCTGGAATTGGCAAGCGGAGGATGGAGTGACAGGTTATAAGGTAGGTGAAAGTTTTCTCCATTCATTTTCTGTTTAAGCATTTACGGGCGCGTGCGTTTTTAGATCCACGAAAACTGCATCCTCCGGGATACTTATTTCTAATATTATTACCATCAATATTTTTTTTGTAGGTATGCCTCTTTCTTATTGATTCGTTCCTTCTCGTTGAATTCGTGCCTTTGAAGAGCGCGTGAAAAGTACATGTGTGCATCTGCCTCACTTGTCCAGATTCATTTCAACAACATTAGAGGTCAAGGACGTCCTCTGTGTCAGTCAGGCGCTTGGAAATGATGTTGTTGTTGTGGTTGTTTATCTTGCTGTCTGCACCCACTAAGATTTTTCATCCTAAGTTCTGACCATTTTTAATAAATATAAGCCTAAGTGACTTACAGCAGTAAATTGGCTCTACCATGTTTATACAGACATCAGAAAACTTTTGTTCAGATAGGAGAGAGTTATTCCTTTCATGGTAAAGTGTAGAAGCCTCCGTGGTGTAGTGGTTACGCTACTCGCCTTGTAAACCAGGGGTCGCAGGATCGATCCCGGGCTTCTCCAGACTTTCGGATGAGTCTATAAACCGAGGTCCCGTCTCCGTATGACCTTAGCTGTTGGTTGGACGTAAAACTCAAACACTCACTCACTCATGGTAAAGTGTAATACAGCTACACCAGTCAAAGGGAAACAATCCAAACAGTCTTTTCAAAAGGGCACGAATTTAAGAAGAAAGTTTCTGGATGATCATGATCGACATAGTGACGTCATTACAGGCATGTAATTTGTAGAAACTGTCATGCTTTGTTGTCTTTTTGATTTTCTAATTAAAATTAATAATTTGAAGTAAATTCTGATTATTTGTAAAATAATGACAGTTTGTTTACAGTGTGCAGCTCGTATGCTAAACATCTAAGGGGCACGAATCAGGAAGAAAACAGCATAACTACCAATCGGTAATATAACTTAATATTTTTATAAGTTTATATATTTTACTTTTCCTTTCCCTATGTAAATGCGGCTTGAATGTACATGTACTAAAACGTTTGATCCAAGCGTCGCGAAAAACAACTAAATTAAATAGCAACTGAGCAGTACCGTAAAAGTCCTAAGAAATAAGGATCTTGATGACTTGCAGTTATTCTCCAAAATTTTAACAAATTTGTTTCGCGATCCGGCAAAGAGTCCAGACGGCTAGCCACTGCCTTCAGGGTGCAGATGAAATGGCAAAGAGTGTAGACCCTGCTTCAGGAGCAGTCTGATCTGGGACTGCATTATTTGTGGAAGCCTATCTGTCCCAATACATAGGGTCATTACGGTAATTGCTCTACTCATGGAGTTTTGGATCGTTGCATTTATGTGTGCCCTGCTAACAAGATAACTACCCCTAATTGATATTTCTTTGTACCTACCATGTTGAACTGATAGGTTAAATAAATATGCTCCCCAAATTTAATGTTAATCTATCACAATTAATATCAACCTCAACATCGGACAAACATTTGCAGATTTTAACAATAAAACTATAAAAATAGAAATTATAACAATGACATAATAATAATCACAGTGCCTGGATAAGGCTTTGAGTACAGCAGTCTATTGCATCAATTACAATTATGTCTCTTACTGAAATTTAGTGAAAAAATGGCGACAAACAGGTGATAAGAATAAGTTAGAGTAAATAAGAAATATTTTTATTACACCATAAAGTGGATAATATTATTTGAAACGCACGCATGCATTAATACCCTGTATAAAATGATAGACTTAAATGTACTACCGGACGGCTAGCCATTCCTTCCTGGGTTGGCTAGCCGTCCGGTACCGGACGAGCAGACTCGTTGGCTGGTCGTCCGGTACCGGACGGCTAGCCACTGCCAATATTTAAATAAGGTAATCTGCATTTAAGACGGTCTGGCCCTAGCTTTAGTACTCCACTCCCCCCTAGAAACGATGTTGTTACGCAAATGAGGAGCGTGATAGCTCAGTGGTTAGTGCACTTGCCTCTGATGCTAGAGGTCCCGGGTACGATCCCTGGCAGCGGCGATAAAATTTCGGTGTCCAAACACGCTCCATTGGCCTCATTTGCAGGGATGAATGTCATAAGTGCACCGTACTTCGGATGGAGACGTTAACTGGAGGCCCCCTGTGCAGGGAGAACCATCAGCTGTGCAGGTTAAAGATCCCTACCGTAATTACATGATTACTGTGTAGGCTTTCATCCTGCAAAACCTGGAGTGTATGTCATATAGGAGGTTTTAGGATTTCCGTTTATGACGTTCTTCTTGCGCAAGTGCAAAGTACTGGCCGTCAATTGAAACGGCCATCGCTTTTCAAATGTATTGGCAGAATTTAAAATGCTAACAATATTCAGTAATTTTGAGAGAAAATATACCCGTTTTCATTGAAATAATGCCTCGAGAAGGAAAGAATGGTATTTTATTTTTATTGTACCGAAATTCATTTATCATAAATCCGTTTTTAATTGACGTAAAATCTTTTCGTGAATGACCCATGTCAATGGCTTGAGACACCGTTATTCACAAAATAAGTTTTTACGTAACTTTCGTTTTATTCGCTATCTATCTTGAGAAATCTGTCCAATGATCTGTCTGCATGTGCAATTTAAATGTCCATACTGACAGTCGAAATAAACTAATGAGTGGACTGACAGAGGGGCGTTGAGTCAATGTTGGTTCGACGTCATGCCGTCGACACCCACTCCAACTCACTTCATTGTCACATGACCGTTGGCATGAGACAGAGAGAGAGAGAGAGGGGGGGGTTTGACTGACAGTAGACAGACAGACGACTCACAGACCGACTGGCTGAATGACTGACGAACAGACGGACTGTTAGACCAACAACTAAACATACTGACAGTCAAAAAAAAAAAAACAACCAATGAGTGGACTTACAGACGGGCGTCGAGTCAACATTGGCTCGACGTCATGCCGTCGACAACCACTCCAACTCACTTCAACAGCACGTGACCGTTGAGATGGTTTGACTGATTCCTGTATCCAAGAAGCCCATAACCCTTTTTGTACCAATGGAATCTTCTTCCTTATATAAAGCAGGAGTCATTTTCAAAATTTAGGGTGTCAGGTTGTGTTTTCTTCAAAATTTATTTGGAAAATTGCCGAACTTTTTGCAAACAGTGTAGGCCCTGATCAGACGTTGCATTCTGCGGCGTCTGATCTGGGCCTGTACTGTTTGTCACTTACCCATTTTGGGGTTTCCAGTACCAAATGGGTTGAAGTAGACCTAAGGGCTGGGCAGGTTGAACCAATCTACAAATCTACCAGATTTTACTGTAAAATCTTGCACTTGCGAAGAAGTGTTTAACATTCTTATGCTCTGAAATGGTGTTCTACGTTTGTTTTGAATTTAATGTTCCAATCCCACTGAGTCTTGATGGGTCCGAGCACTGGGCAAAAGACATTTTATTAAGCAACACCGTATATCGCCAACGAAACGTTGTGACGTTTCATCGACATTGCAATGTCAAACTCAATGCATCGCTTTGAAGTTGGTTTGATGTAGACATGAGGTTGTTGACACGCTACATGTCGGTTGACGTAGCGTCATTTAAGGACAAACTGTAATTTACATTTGCCTGCGCTCGCTAATTGTTGGTGCGCTAAGGGAGAGAGAGAAAGAGAGAGATATCGTATGTACAATATATCATTTTCGTAATGCAAAATTTCACATTTGGCAGCATATCGGTGTTTCACCCATTATCTTACATTAGCATTCCCCAAAAGTTTAAGAGAATTCCACTGTTTTACGCTGTAATTAACACTTTATCTGTCCCACTGCCTTTGAAGCAATACAACAGATGAAGGCCAGGGCTTTTCCCGTTCTGTTTTTAGAACTGGAAGTACGTCACGAAAAAAGCTCCTATACACCTGCGGTAATGGTCAAATGTGACCGGCGCAGTATCAGAAGATAGATAGATGGTTCCCCAATAAATTGCCCAGTAGGCAGGTTAAAGTAGTGATTTCTATCCACTCCCCCACAAGACTAAAGCCCTGTTCTTATACTGTCAGTCACATTTGGCCATTACCTCAGTTTGATGGGTGGCTATTTTTTTTAGAATTTAGCTTTAAAAAAGCCACCTTAAAACTATTTACAATCTGAATAACAGTGGTATCTTCAGAGTCTCAATCTTACACTGTACACGGTTTGAACTCCTCTGCGGTCTTGGCAGTCACTGCAGAAGAGGGAAGACTATTCCATTGAGGAATAGTTCTAGGAAAGAACAAGTTTTTCTGGGCATCACTATATTACTGGTACCTATGATATTTCTGACTTGTTTACTTTTGATGTCCTTGTTTGGGTTGACACTCTTGCAGGGTTCAAGTACCTATCTTAAAGTATCTTTATTAATAGACACTGTATCAGAGTGTATCTTATAGAAGAAGGTTAAAGAGGACTGCTCATGACGGCTGCCAGGGACAGCCACCCTAGCTCTTTAAGCATGTCACCAACGCTTCTTCTATTTTGCGATCGTCGGCAGGTCCATCAAGCAGCTGTCCTCTCTTCTGCATCTTCTTTACATGCTGAAACTGAGTTTTAACATAGGATGCCAAATAGGTCTTTATTGGAGGTTTTGCTTTGCCATGGCTCACTTCATGCATTTGTGTGGTTTCTTCTTTTTTTAGCTCACCTGAGCACAAAATGCTCATGGTGAGGTATTGTGATCAGTGAGTGTCAGAGATGCGTAGTGCGTCGTCAACATTTTGCTTTAAATGCGAACTCCTAAACCCTTGTGCCGATTTGATTCAAAATAGAAGTGGTGGCAATGATCAGGAATCGATACAATTAACCAACAGCTCCCGTCAGAGACACCAAAGGGAAAGAAACACAAACATGAAACAACAGACCCTATTGGTAACATCATGGCGGAAAGCCAAAAGGACAGTTACTTTCCTACAAAATGGCCAATAGGCTATCCAAAATAAAATAATATAAGCGGCACAAACACCCAAAGGCAAACCATAACAAAAATGAACCGTGACAGAAGAACCGCCTTGGAATGGTCAGCGGAAACGAATTCCACTGGGGGGCTTAAATTGAATTTACGTGGCCACAATCCTCGCCTTTACTTGCATCGCAATTAAGACAAATAATTTGTTCAGTCCACATGAAGGCCTCCTAACTCATAAGTGCAACATCTCTGTGAATACAAAAATCAAACAACGACAGAGATGAAACAATGCTGAGGACTCAACAGCAAGAAACCACTGAAATGCTGGAGCAAAAGAAAACCAAGTTAGACTGATGGGCCCAACAAACTTCACAGGAATGTTGCCTAGGTGGCTCCCTACCAAAATAGCTAAAATCGTTCCGCTCTAATAACAAGATGGCTGCCAGTGCTAAAAATAGAAAAATCTTTAAATGCCAACTCCCCCTATACACTTGGGCCAATTTCATTCAAACTTCATAGTTCTGTAAATGTTGCTTAGGTGACTCTCAACCAAACTAGCTAAAACAGTTCCGCTCCGATGAGCAAAATGGCCGTCAGAGCTAAAAATAGAAAAACATTGTAAATTTGCCTTGATTTGCGAACTCCTCCTTAACCAGTCAGGTGCATAACCTATACAAGTTATTTTTTTATAACCTGTTACAGTTAAAAAGTCACATACCCTCATTGAATTTCAAAGTGAGGCTATAGAAAATAACTTGTTTAGGTTATGTCACAAGTTCTTTAGGATTATGTTAAATTGAAAAAATACGAAAGTATTAACGTGAATGCGTTAATATTCTCGTCACCCCTCTTTTTTGCAACACGTGACGTGCATACAACTTTTTAGACGATGCGTACAAAGAATTTCGGTTTCAATCATCAAATGAAAGTCTTCTTTCCATTTTAAAATTGTTTAAAACACACATAGAAACACAAAAACACACATATAACGCAAATGCGTTATTTTTTTTTTAATTGTTCAGGTTATGCACCTGACTGTTAACCTTAGGCCAATTTTATTCAAACAACACAGGAATGTTGCCTAGGTGACTCCCGACCAAATTAGCTAAAATCGTTCTACTCTGACAAACAAGATGGCCACCATAACCAAAAATAGAATGTACTAGAGACATTGACACTCAGGTGAGCGAACCAGGGCCCAGAGTTATGAACTTGTATCTGATAGGTTCGATTTTTAGGATTTGATGGTCAGAGATGCCAACCAATCAGATAGAAAACATCTTCATACGACAACTCCTCCTGTACTCTTTGGCCAATTTCATTCAAACTTCATAGGAATGTTGCTTAGATGACCCTCTGCCAAAATAGCTAAAACCGTTCACCTCTGATGAACAAAATGGCCACCAAAGCTAAAAATAGAAAAAAAATATCGTAAATTTGCTTCAAAAGCGAACCCTAAACCCTTGGGCCAATTTGATTCAAACTTCAGAGGAATGTTGGCTAGATGACCCAGTACCAAAATAGTTAAAATCGTTCTGCTCTGATGAACAAGATGGCTGCCAGAGCTAAAAAAAGAAAAAAATCTTCAAAAGACAGCTCCTCCCGTACCCTAGGCCCTATTTCATTCAAACTTCACAGGAGTGTTGGCTAGGTGACTCCCTACCAAAATAGCTAAAATTGTTTCGCTCTGATGAACAAGATGGCTGCCAGAGCTAAAAATAGAAAAAATCTTCAAATGAAAACTCCTCCTGTACCCTTAGGCCAATTTCATACAAACTTCGTAGGAATGTAGATGGCCCTATTCCAAAATAGCTTAAACGATCCCGCTCCGGTGAACACAATGGTCATCAGAGCTAAAAATAGAAAAACATTGTAAATTTGCTTCAAACGCGAACTCCTCCTAAACACTTGGGCCAATTTGATTCAAACTTCGCAGGAATGTTGCCTAGGTGACACCTATCCAAAATAGCTAAAATCGTTCCTCTCTGACAAAACAAGATGGCCACCAGAGCCAAGAATAGAATGTACTAGAGACATTGACACTCAGGTGAGCGAATCAGGGCCCTCTGGGCCCTTTTGTTATGAACATTTATCTGAATGGGTTCTATTTTTAGGATTTAATGGTCAGAGATGCCAACCAATCAGATATCATACTCAGAGAAGTACTGTGATGAGAAATATGAATACAGGTAATACCATATTTACCATCAATATTCACACACTAAAGAGTGACTCAGTCATAGTGTACACAGCAAACAGGTACACCCAAATCAGACTGCTCTTGAAGAATCCAACAAATTCCGTCCCCGGTATTTACCAGTGGCATGTACCAGTATTTACCAGTCTGGAAAATACTCATCAAGTGACAAATAGTCAAATACTGGCAAATTGATTTTTTTCTTTTCTTGCCTTAAAATATTATAGGAATCTTTGACTTATAATAGTATAATCAAACTAAATGAGAAAAGAAAATGTTGAACGTTAATGTTCATATAAGGTTATCAACCTACAGAGTAAAATATTTCTCAGTTTAAACTTGTTGAACTAAACTTTTGAAATTTATTTAAAAAAAATAGTATCTTTTTAAATCAATAGCAGAAATTCTGTTGTGGACCCGGTAATTTTCACTTACCATTATCAGTGTTGCGCCGAGAGGGGGCCATGGGGCCATTTGCCTACCTAAAGTCATTGATGGCCCTTTCAACATTAAACATGGGGCCCGGATGACCCTCAGAAATCAACAACGTTGCTTATATTTTATTTACTGAAGCCCCTTTAAAATATAAAATGACCCTTTGGAAAATGTCATAAGGGCCATTGGTGTCCCCCAAGCAATCGAGCCTAGGCACAACACTGCATTATGATTCTAAGTTTCGTTTTGACAGACCTTTTCAGACCAAAAACACACTGAGCATTGTCAGCCAATTCATCTGTTTTCAAATTTGATAATACAGATAGTACGGCATTTGACTGTGGTCCAAAACTTAAGAGAAATAGCAAGATCATTACTAAAACGACTAACATGGCATTGTTTATTCAAGAGAGCACAGGATAGCTAGGGGCAAGGATAGACAAAAGGATGTCATGAATGACTGTGTTTTATATGGCTTTAAACAATTAATCTATGTGAAAGTAAACAGATGAGTACTGTGGCCATGGTGGCAGGTACAAAATAAGCCTTTTTTCTAGCAGTTTATTAAATTAATTAACAACAAATAAACTAATACCACAGTTAAACTATATGTATATCAGTATAATATAGTATGAAGTCAGCAAACCTGTATAACTGAAATTAACCATATATAACTATTGAGTGTAGGGTTTTGTTTTAATTCCAGGGTGGTGAATTCAGTTTTCCAGTATTTGCTGGCATTTTCCAGTATTTGCCTGTATTTACCGGTAAATACCACTGGCATGGAAAATACTCATATTTGCCAGCATTTTGGCAACCTTGAACCAGTCTGATCAGGGTCTACACTGTTTCCTTTGAGATAGTCTTTGTGGGCCAAGTATATATAAAGAATCCCCTGTGGAAGTGTGCTTTTTGCATCATAAACCGGGTTTGATCCCGGGCTTCCCCAGACTTTCGGATGAGTCTTTTAAACCAAGGTCCCATCTCCGTTTGACCCGAGCAGTTGGTGGGACGTTGTTGGTAGTGTGTCCGCTCCGGGGAACGGGAGATCACGGGTTCGATCCCGGGCCGCGACATACCAAAGTTGTTAAGAATGGTACTAGCTGCTCCTCGCATGGCACTCAGATTTACGGGGTAGAGCTAGGACTGGTCGACCCAGTGTCAGGATAATGTGACTGGGTTTGGTATCATGTAATGTGTCTGGGACATGATACTTCATTAAGGCAGCACTATAAAAGTGAGCATTGAGCTCCCTGTCGCAACCAGACACCGTCGTGATATGACTGAAAAATTGTTTAAAGCGACTTTAAACCCGAATTCACATACACACAGTTGGTGGGACGTAAAACTAAATGGTTAACCACCTTCGCAAATTATGTAATGGATAACTTCCTTTATACTGTATGGTAACAAGGCAATTTTAACAAGTACCTACATCAATGGTTTTAGAGACAATTTTCTGTTAGATATCCCTGTTCCCCTTATCTGGTGCTTTGGCAAACATGGCAGGCTGAAAGAGGGCTGCGAGTCTTGTCTTTGTTGGCCATGTACATTGTAGGATTGTATCATTTTACAATTGGCTCCAGTTTCCCCCTTCAGGTATGTGCAACCATGCTTTTTTTCTGGACATATAAAATAAAAAATCCTCTCCAGCTTAATAAAGGCTTTAGCAGTGGAGATGTCATGCCCTGCATTTGGCAAGAAAGACCATAGAATTCTGAATATATTACTTAACCCTTGTCCTGCTGAGCCCGGATATGTCTTATTTTCCAAACAATGTAGATCCAGATCAGATGGCTTCTGACGAAGCCATCTGATCAGGATCTACATTGTTTGCCATTCAGATCATGAATTTGGTGCAATAATTTGCATCAAATAATCCGATTGGTTGATAACGGGTAGTGGGTAAGGCATATATGAATATTTAGCAGGACAAGGGTTAAGGATATGCATGTGCTGCTGATTGGGGCATAATAAGCCAAAGACCCATTCTTACAGCCGCCCAGTCAAGTTACAGAGGCGACTCTTTCAAACATAATTTGACTTTGGAGGTTAAAATGAATATGCACAACTTAGCTTTAGGTTTATATGGCGAAATAAGGAAAATTATCCTTCACTTTTCACCAGCTACACAGCTGATCTGTTTATGAAATTTAACTGTTACATGAAAACGTTTAACCCTTTTTGTACCAAATGGAATTTTCCTCCTTATATATAGCAGGAGTTCATTTCCAAATTTATGGGTGTCAGGTTCTGTTTTCTTCAAAAACTATTTGGAAATTGTCTGAAAATTTTGCAAACAGTGCAGGCCCTGATCAGACGCCACGTTCTGTGGCATCTGATCTGGGCCTGCACTGTTTGCCAGGGTACCTGTTTTGGGGTTTATGCTACTAAATGGGTTAAAATAAATGTTTCTTTGTTACATGTATACCAGGCATGTGATATTGCCACCCGATATCTCTAAGATGGTCCCAAAGAATCACTTGATGACAGAGACAGAATGGAGAAATCTCGGAGTACAGCAGTCACCGGGATGGGTACACTATATGGTCCATTCTCCAGGTAGGCGAACAAGAGGCCCAAGAAAGGGATTACACTGTAAGCTCTGTAGAACACTACTGTTGCACTCCAGAGCAGATTCATGCTACATTATGATAACACACCCTTTCAACATAGTGAATTTTCACATGTCCAGTGGCTACTTCTCATTGTTTGTTTGATTTGAGGTTAAGTGTCCCCGTCAACACTGTACAGGTCATTTTGGAGACCTTGCTTCCAATTTTGTGGGACTGTCGCCCAATGAAATTAATAGGGTTTATTAGCATGGACAATCCGCCTCGCACCACGGTTCGTGGACAGGCTTAGATCCTCTAAGCGGTTTACCAGTACTAATGTGCGGGCCAGATTCAGCTCTGCGTGGAAGCATCATGCAGCCCATATATTTCTTCAAGCCCCTTTGGGCGGGGGCTTAGGCTACTTCTCAGTTCTCTGATGAAAATCTGTTGTTTTTCTTATTTAGGTTGTGGGTGCTCATTGAGGATTTTTTTAACTGGTACCCACCATCTATGTCTTGAAGCAGAACTAAGAAAAATAATGTATACCCCCCCATTAACCCCCAGTTTTCATTATATAAAATGGGGTTTAGGGCTGATTCAGTTCACAGACTTGTTCAGGTGATGGTTGAAGAAATTTCCTATATCCACACATAATATAGTATATTTTGTGTGGATATAGGAAATTTCTTCAACCATCACATGAACAAGTCCTCTGTAAAATTTGGAGTTAAATCCCTTTTAAAATTGGTTATTAACCTATTAAAGGATTTCACTCCAAGAGTTACATGCCCTAGTCTTACACAATACCTCAGTCAATTGCCCATGTCTGTACCGGGTTTCAACTGAATTTGTAACCCTTACAGCTCATGAGAAAAGTGATGAAATTTTTCATCAGTCAGTCTGACAGGTGCATACCCTATACAAGTTAAAATTTTCTTAACTTCTTACAGTTTAATTATTTGGCACTTTAGCATTTATAACTTGTTTAAGTTATTTTAATAGTCATTTTCAATTTCATATTCTGGAGTTATCGTAATTTTTATGGACATGTAGGTAGTTTATAGATCTCTTACATAACTTTATTATTATGTAATAAAACTTTGTACGCATCGTCTAGAAATTTGTACGCAAGGCTCTTGAAGAAAGGGGAAAATGCTAAATTAAAACTTACTTTTGAAGGTATAATCTAAACAGGTAACTTTCTACAGCCTCACTTTGAAATCAATGGCATATAAGTGACTTTATAACTGTAATAGGTTATAAAGAAAATAACTTGAATAGGCCTATGCACATGACTGTCATTGGCAAATTGTTAAACCTATCAAGGGGTTTGACTGTAATGGTAACATTTCAATATAATCTGCCGTTACACAATTTGCCATTTATGAGAGTTTTCATGACAGATTCATGGGGAACTATGAAAGCTATAAAATTGTCACTTGGTACACACATGGACAGTGGGCTGATGTATCACATGCCAGAATCAGGGCCTAAGGCCTATTACTCATGGGATTACATCCCCTGATTGGTTTTCTAATTTACCATTTATGAAAAGTTTTTGTCACACATTTTGCAAGAACTGTTAGGGTTCACAAAGACAGTGTGTTAATCCATTCCTGTGATACCTGCCTCATCAGGAGGGAGACTTCCTCATTTTGATGCTAATTTTTGCCCAATTTATGATAAATTTTGATAAAAGTTTGGAGTTTCCCTCATTTGAACAGAGAATTTCCCTATATATTCTTTACATCTCCCTCATCACAATTGCAAATCTCCCTCAAACAGTTCAAAAAATTATCACAGGTCTGTTAATCAGTTGTGTATACCTGAATCTTGCAGTTTTGATTTGTTTGATGTCCCTGTCAACACTATTTAGGTTGTTTTGGAGACATTGCTTCCAATTTTGTGAGACTTTTACCCGACATTGAGATGAAATGACATCTCAAGCCCTGTCACCCAATGAAACCAATAGGGTGTATATGCATGGACAGTCTGACATGCACCACTTTGCCTGGGCAGGCTTAGACCCTCTAAGCGGTTTACCTGAGTGCTCGTGCGGTCAGTTTCAGCTCTGCATTGAAGCATCATGCACCCCAATCTATTTCTCCAAGCTCCAATGGGCAGTTATAATCCCATTATATGTTTCACAGTTTGCCATTTATAAATGAAAAAAAAAATGTTAGAGAGATTTTTCAGACACTTTGAAAGCTATAAAGTTGACACTTGGTACACACAGAGAGTGGGCTGTTATATTGTGTATACTAAAATCAGGGCCAAGGGAGTAACATCCCCTGATAGGTTTTAGAATTTTCCATGAAAGAAAAAATTTCATTGCACTTTTCTCAAGAACTGTCAGGCTTACAACTTTAAAACCTGGGACAAATGATGTAGTGAGTTTATGTTTGTTTGTTTTAAGCCCCTGTCAACACTAGTCAGATTATTTTGGAGACAATGGCATTGCTCCCGATTCTGTGGGACTTTTACCAGACATTGAGATGACATCTCAAGCCCTACCACATCATCTGTAGAAATTGCTATGGTTTAAGGAATGGTCAAACGTACACCATTTTTCCTGGGCAGGCTTATTTTTAGTGGTTCACCACTACAATCATGTGAGTTGATACAGGAGAACTTCGATGGCTCGAACACCGATGGCTCGTTTACCATGGCTGAGTCAAACCACTTCTTTAGCCCCTAGGGAAATGCTGTACATAACAAATAGTGGGGGGATAATTTAGGAGAGTTTCGTCTTTGATATTACAAATGTATGCTGTGCATACTCATTAGAATCGCCTCCATGAGGCGATTCTAATGAGTACACACAGCATACATTTTCATTATAGAAAAGATGTCCAAAAGTTTTTCGTCATGCCTCCTGACAGTAACCTCAAGGGCTCGAACTACCCCTGTCTCTAACAGATTTCGAGGTCCCTAAGGTGTTCGAGCCATCGAAGTTCGACTATATCTTTTATACAACAGTCAGGGTCAAGAGGCCCATTACTCATAGAATTAAATCCCTTGATATACACCCCTGCCCATCTGGGCTTGGAGAAATAGACTGGGCTGCATGGTTGCTTCTGCGCAGAGATGAAACCAACAGAAAATTTTAGTACTAGAATACCACTTAGAATGGTATAATACTTTGCCTGCTCAGGCAAAGTGATGTGAGTCGGACCATCCCTAGTGCTTATATGTAGCGGTAGGGCTAGGGATGTAATTTCATCGTAATGTCAGGTAAAAGACTCAAAAGATTGGAAGCAATTTCTACAAAATGACCTCTTTTGTAGTGGCTATGCTACTCTCCTTACAAACCCATGGTCGTGGGTTCGATCCCAGGCTTCTCCAGATTTTCGGATGAGTCTTTAAACTGAGGTCCTGTTTACATATGACCTTAGCTGTAGGTGGGATGTAAACCCAAAAACACAAACATACACATTCAACACAAACAAAATAATAAATCCCTTGGTAGATTTTATGTTGTCATGTCATGTCATCTTGTCCTACAATGATGTTATCTGGTAAGCATGATTTCAGTCTTTATTTTCCTCTGAAAGCACTGCAACAAGGCTATAATCCTCTGACAGCTCTAACTCATTCATAGATATCAAATATTATTTCGGAATTGGACATGTTTTTAGCTCCACTGAGCCAAATGCTCCAGGTGAGCTTATAGGATGGTAGACCTCCATTGTCTGTCAGCCATTTTCAAATGAATCCACTGGCCGGGCCATTTTCGTCTAAATTTCTTATACACCCTTCTGACATTAGGTGAAAGATAGTTTGTTGGAATGGTTCAGATCCCAGTACCAAGATGGCCGCCAAATACCGGTATGGTACAATGTATATACGCCATCAGGAGGTTGCAATGAACTTTATTTGAAATGTCAATGGACCTGCAATCCAAGCGACCTTTGGTCAAATGACCTTGGCCTTTTAAAAGCATTCCTAGACATTCATTTTTGTTGCACCTGCATGTAGCAGGGTCTGACATTAGAGTCTACTTTTCCATCCATCCATCCATCCGTTTGTCAACTTTTATTTTGATGACAGTTACATCAAAGTTAGTTTTATAATCAACTACAAGACTAAACAACCATCAAACCTAACATGAAACATCTCCCTGACCTCCTGACTTGGCAGGCATCTTTACCTGGTGACCTTGATCTATATTTTTCGCTCCAGTGACTTTGACACAATTTACATCGACATTCCAGATCTCCTCAAATAAAAGGCCTACAACCATCAAACCTTGTATAGTGCTTCTCGTAGATGTACTGACTCAGCAGGGACCTTGGCCTATATTTTGCGCTGCTGTGACTTTGACACATTTTTTTAGACCATCGAGATATCTCCTCAACTATAAGGCCTATTACCACCATACTTTGGGTGGTCATCAATGTTAAGACTTGGTGGGTTCCTTGACCTGGTGACTTCGACCTACATTTCACACTCCAGTTCATATCTTTTCAATTATAAAGCCTACAACATAGTGCTTCTCCTCGATGTACTGACTTGGAAGGTACAGTACCTTGTTGCAAATTCTTTCCTCAAAGAGTAGACCCTTTAACAGAGGGGTTCAGCTTATAGAATTTTGTTGTAGTTTTGGTTTTACTGACTTTTCAAGATTATTGATTATGATCTAGCTGATCATTTATCAGAGGTAGGGGAAAACCAGAGTCCCGATGAAAAACTACATGATCTTCTGTTACAAAATTCGGCATCTTGTGACCCGAGCCGAGCTCAAACCTACAGCAGTGAGAAACCTAATTATTTAGAGTCTGCCCTCTTTTTCCATTAGAGAAGCCTCCGTAGTGCAGTGGTTACGCTACTCGCCTTGTAAACCAGGGAACGTAGGATCAATCCCGGGCTTCTCCAGATTTTCGGATGAGTCTTTAAACCGAGGTCCCGTCTCCGTATGACCTTAGCTGTTGGTGGGACGTTAAACTGAAACTCAATCACTCTTTATCCATTAGCCTATCAAGGCAAACAGGAAGTCCTTAAAATTGCCCCCCACCCTATATAGAACTGTTGGAAGATGATCCTGGTGTGTTCATTGCCCTTAACCCATATCCTGCTAAATTAATCAATTTAGCCACACTAGCCAGTCAACTTACTTGATGTAATGTATTTGTTCAGTTCACAAACTGCATGACAAACAGTGTAGATTCTAATCAGATGGCATCTGATGGCTTCCTTAAAAGCCATCTGTTGGCTTCTTTAACCCTTATCTTGCTGTTCACGACAACCCCTATCTTTGGAAACAGTGTAGATCCAGATCAGATGGCTTCTGAAGAAGCCATCTGATCAGGATCTACACTGTTTGACAGTCAGTTTATGAATTTGTAGGAATAAATTACATGAAGACGTCAGAAATGGGTGTGGCTTAGCTTAATATTCAGCAAGAGAAGGGTTAAAAGCCATCTGTTATGGATCTAAACTGTTGTCCTTTGTAGTATTCAGCAGGATAAGAATCAACGAGTATACTTTCTACGGTCATTCTCTCCCTTCCGCTGATTCAAGCAGGGCAGTTGTCAGTTTCTGGCGAAAGAATGTGCACTACTGACTAACTGCTTATGGATAAGCTTGCCCAGGCAAAGTGTAGATAGGTAAACTGACAGGCTCAAAAATGATCTAAATAGTGTTGACTGGGCTGTTAAACCCCAGCAGTTTTCCGATTTAAAGAGTATCAGATTTAATTCAAGCCCCCCCCCCCCCCCCCCCCCCCACCCCCGCGGACTGTTCCAAGGCAGTTCTTCTGTCGCGGTTCATTTTTTATATGATTTGTCTTTGAGTGTTTGTATCGCTTATATTATTTTGTTTTGGATAGCCAACTGGCCATTTTGTGGGAAAATGACTGTCCTTTTGGCTTTCTGCTATTGATGTTTCCATTAGGGTCTAGTTATTTGATGTCTGTGTTTCTTTCCCTTTTGTGTCTCTGATGGGAGCTGTGGGTTAATTGTATCGATTCCTGATCATTGCCTCCACATCTATTTAGAGGTATGTATTTGCATATGATTAACAAATTTTGTTATGCCAACAATTTACATGATTAACAAATTCTTTGATGCCAACAATTTTCTGTCTTTTACAGAGCCACATGTGCTATTGTTTCGACGGCCTCTTCCTCAGCCGAGTACAAGCCATGTGCCAGCAGCGAATCAGCAGGTTGCAGCCCATTGACCTCTGCAATTGTCTACAAGTGCTGGACACACAAAATATAATAACATAGTTTTAGAATGCCTGACAGTGAAATGGCAGATACCTGCTTTATATTGGAGCCTAGCTACTATTTCTGACCTGTTTACTGCACAGTATACTTAAAAAATTTTAAAATTGTCCCCAAGGATGCTTTGTAAGAAATTCATCCTATAACTGCACAGTTGGCATTATGTTAACAAGTCTGTGAATTGAACACCCCTCTAAATATGTTCTATAAAAGGGTTATCCTTTGGAAGCAAGGAATACACCACAGAAGTGAAAAATATGGAGTGTTCATGTTTTCTGGGCCAGACTAGCTAGTTTCGGCCAATTAGGCCTCATCAGTGACCCTCAGATATTTTCAAAATTCCAGAATGGAATCAATGATCCCAAAGGACAAGAAAATATAATCTACACTATGATGTAGGGCAGGGAGACGTTTTACCGCCGCCACACAGTCCCACACACCAGCTGTAGTGAAGTTAAAAATGTTATATAAAAGGGTTATCCTTTGAAAGAAAGGAATACACCACAGAACTGAAAAATATGGAGTGTACATGTTTTCTAAACCCTATTTGATACAGAGAAAACTGGGGTTTGCAGGGTTATACATTATTTTTCTTCTTCCAAGACATGTAGGATGTGGGTACCTGATAGAACTGCCTCAATGAGGCAGTTCTAACGAGCACCCACAGCCTATGTTTGGATTATAACAAGAAAAATATCACACATTTTCGTCAGAAAAGTAACCATTTTTGAGATATAAAAGAAGGCACTTTGTCACACGGAAGTGTTTTCATAATGGTACGAAACAGCTTGACCTCAGAAATTAAGTATCTTCGCTGAAAATTATCATTATCCACCTGTAATCCATTTTGATCGACTCTCCATGAACCGCTTCAAGACACGTACAGACTAAGATAAAGTTTACAGGCTATGTTAATCTCAAAAATGCACAAAACAGAGAGTGATGTTGTTATGTTTCACGAATTTGCATTTGTTGTGCTTTTACATGAGAATGTGTGGTAAACAGGTTGAATATGGTATGTGAGAAACGTATTTGTAAGAGCACAAGCAATGGGCAGTCATTCGCTTTAGACAAAATATAGTTTTTATGAAGTTTAGTTTAGGCCCTGACATAATATTAACCCGTATTCTGCTGCTCATGAAAACCCCTACCTTTGCACACAGTGTTGATCCAGATCAGATGAAGATGATCTACACTGCCATTCAGTTTGCAAGTTTGAATGAGTACATTACATAAAAGTAATTTGATTAATTGAAATGTAAATGGGTGGCAGTGCGGCTAAACTAATTTATACAGCAGGATAAGGGTTAAGCTTGTGTGAATAGGTCTGTTGAGTCAAAGTAGTGCTTGCATTTACCATAGATGCCAACCATTGTTTTTGCATACCAAGAAAAATTCTGGTATCACAATATTCTTTAACTTACATAGACCACAACCTCTTTATAACAGGTTCATTAGAAAATGTTTTAAAAAGATAGAAACCCAAAAATGTAAAGATTACGAGGGTCAGTTAAGAATCAGTGATACTTTCCTGATAATTTGTTGGATATTTAGTATTGCATATCAAATATATATACATGTATATCCATTTGAAAGCTGAATCAAAATTTATCCAACATGTGTTCTCAATGAGTACCTTAGTTAGAGATGTTCTGTTGCAAGGCACCAAAGTAAGTTATTTGACCCTGGCCATGCATTCCATTGCCGTGGCAACAATGATGGTCTGACTGAGTCTTTTACATTACATTGTAACTGTTTAGGTTTTGCAGATCTCACTGGATGAAATAGTTTATCTTCTTTAATAAATTAATGAAAAATAAACTTTTCGTTAAAAAATTTGACAAGTGGCAATATTCGGTCTCTGGTTTCAGGGATGGGGTTGTGAGATGGCATAAAATAAGGTCATAAAAAGAATAGTTTCGAATATAATGACCTGAAGTATGTAGTAATGCAACTTGCAGCTAAATTTGTATACCTGATAAATTATGATAACACACCCGAGCAACATAGTGCATTTTTTTTTCACATCTCCAAAATGGCTACTGTTCTCAGGAAAATCTGTGATATTTTTCTTATAAATACTGCAAACATAGGTTGTGGGTGCTCGTTAGAACCGCCTCCTTGAGGCGGTTCTAATGAGTACCCACAACCTATGTCTAGGAGCAAAAATAAGAAAAATTATCTGTACATTTTTGTTTGGATATAACACAGCGTTTTCTGCTTTGGAAGTGTTATAAAGAGGTTGGAGTGTACATGTTAAGTTCCTCATGTAAATAGTAAGTATTAATGATATTTATCAATGTTGTCTTTGGCGTTTTTAGCTCACCTGGATGAAGTCCACGAAGAGCTAAGGCACTACACCTGGCGTAGGCATTAGTGTTGGAGTCGGCGGTGGAGGCCGCATTGGCATTGAAATTTTTATGAGCTCATATTTTCCAAACCAAATGATGGATTTGGTTCATGTTTGGTATGATGATAGCTGTCCAAAGTTCTTTTAAGCAATACCCCTGCCCATGCTCAAGGTCATGGTCGCAAGGTTTTTTTTTTTTTTTTTTAATTTAAGTTTTTAAGGGCTCATCTTTTGCTTACCACTATTTGATATGATGAAAAGATATAGGTCCAAAGTTTCATTCTGTAATTTCCCACCAGTGCCCATGACCTCAAGATCAAGGTCTTAGAAGTTTTATTTTTAAGTTTTTTAAGGCTCATATTTTCCTAGCTATGCGATGGATTTGGTTTGTATTTGGTATGATGCTAGATGTAGGTGCAAAGGTTTATAAGGCAATATGGCAATACCCCCACATACGCCCATGGCCTCATAGACACTTTTCCAGGCAAGCTATGCTATCTGATGACAGCTCTTGTTTAAATCTGGAGAACTACTTAAGATGTCTGTTATTGATTATAAGTTCAGCTGAATCATTGTGTCTTGTATTATTTTGTTTAAAGACCTTAAAACCAAGGATTGTATGTACATGTTTTTTTTAGCTCACCTGAGCACGAAGTGCTCATGGTGATCTATTATGATCGGTCAATGTCCGTCGTGTGTCGTGCGGCATCAACAATTTGCTTTAAATGCTAACTCCTCCTTAGCCCTTGAGCCTTTTTCAATAAAACTTCATCGGAATATTGCTGAGGTGACCCTCTACAAAAATAGCTAAAATTGTTCCGCTCTGCTGAACAAGATGGCCGCCAGAGCTAAAAATAGAAAAATCTTTAAACGACAACTTCTCCTGTACCTTAAGGCAAATTTCATTCAAACTTTATAGGAATGTTGCTTAGGTGAGCCTCTACCAAAATAGCTAAAACGTTTCCGCTCTTGATGAACAAAATGGCCACCAGAGCTAAAAATAGAAAATTCTTTAAACGACAACTGTACCCTTGGGCCAAATTAATTCAAACTTCATAGGACTTTTGCTTAGGTGACCCTCTACTCAAATAGCTAAAATGGTATTGCTCTGTTGAGCAAAATGGCCGCCATAGCTAAAAATAGAAAAACATCGTAAATTTGCTTCAAACACAAACTCCTCAACCCTTGGGCCAATTTGATTCAAACTTCTCAGGAATGTTGCCCAAATGACTCCCAACCAACATATCTAAAATTGTTGTGCTCTGACAAACAAGATGGCTGCCAGAGCTAAAAATAGAAAAAATCTTTAAACGACAACCCATCCTGTACCCTTGGGCCGATTTTATTCAAACTTCATAGGAATGTTGCTTAGATGACCTTCTACCAAAATAGCTGAAAAGGTTCTACTCTGAGGAGCAAAATGGCCACCATAGCCAAAAATAGAAAAACATCGTAAATTTGCTTCTAACACACTCCTCCTTAACCCTTTGGCCAATTTGATTCAAACTTCACAGGAATGTTATATAGTTGACTCCCTAAAGAAACAGCTAAAATCATTCCGCTCTGACTTGGCCGCCAGAGCTAAAAATAGAAAAATTCTTCAAATGACTACTCCTCCTTTACCCTTGGGCCAATTTCATTCTAACTTCATAGGAATGTTACTTAGATGACCCACTACCAAAATAGCTAAAACGTTTTCGCTCTGATGAGCAAAATAGCCGTCATAGCTAAAACCAGAAAAACTTCGTAAATTTACGTCAAAACATGAACTTCTCCTCAACCCTTGGGCCAATTTGATTCAAACTTCACAGGAATGTTAGTTAGGTGACTCCCTACCAAAATAGCTAAAATCTTTCAACGTGGTGAACAAGATGGTCGCCAGAGCTAAAAATAGAAAAAATCTTCAAAAGACAACTCCTCCTTACCCCTTGGGCCAAGTTGATTCAAACTTCACAGGAATATTATGTCGTTGACTCCCTACCAAAATAGCTAAAATTGTTCTGCTCTGACTAACAAGATGGCCGCCAGAGCTAAAAATATAGAAAAAAAATCTTCAAACGACAATTCCTCCTTATCGCTTGGGCCAATTTGATTCAAACTTCTCAGGAATATTATATCGTTGATCCTCTACCATATTAGCTCCAATGAACAAAATGGCCACCAGAGCTAAAAATAGAAAAACATAGTAAATTTTTTTCAAACTTCACAGGAATGTTTCCCAGGTGACTCCCTACCAAAATAGTTAAAATCATTTCACTCTAATAAACAAGATGGCCACCAGGGCTAAAATAGAAAAAATCTTCAAACTACAACGCCTGTACCCTTGGGCCAATTTTATTCAAACTTCATAGGAATGTTGCTTAGGTGCTCCTTAACCCTTGGGCCAATTTGATTCAAACTTCACAGGAATGTTATGTAGGTGACTCCCTAAAGAAATAGCTAAAATCATTCCGCTCTGACTAACAAGATGGCCGCCAGAGCTAAAAATAGAGAAAATCTTCAAACGACTACTCCTCCTTTACCCTTGGGCCAATTTCATTCAAACTTCATAGGAATGTTGCTTAGATGACCCACTACCAAAATAGCTGAAATGTTTTTGTTCTGATGAGCAAAATGGCCGTCATAGCTAAAAACAGAAAAACTTTGTAAATTTACGTCAAAATGCGAACTCCTCCTCAACCCTTAGGCAAGTTTGATTCAAACATCCAGGAATGTTAGTTAGGTGACTCCCTACCAAAATAGCTAAAATCGTTCAATGCAGCGAACAAGATGGCCACCAGAGCTAAAATAGAAAAAATCTTCCAACAACAACTCCTTCTTACCCCTTGGGGCCAATTCGATTCAAACTTCACAGGAATATTACATCGTTGACTCCCTACCAAAATAGCTAAAATTGTTCTGCTCTGACTAACAAGATGGCCACCAGAGCTAAAAATAGAAAAAATTCTTCAGACGACAATTCCTCCTTTCCCCTTGGGCCAATTTGATTTAAACTTCACAGGAATATTATGTCGTTGACCCTCTACCATATTAGCTCCGATGAACAAAATGGCCACCAGAGCTAAAAATAGAAAAAAAACATTGTAAATTTGCTTCAAACTTCACAGAAATGTTGCCCAGGTGACTCCCTACCAAAATTGTTAAAATCATTCCACTCTGATAAACAAGATGGCCACCAGGGCTAAAAATAGAATAAATATTCAAACGACAACTCCTCCTGTACCCTTGGGCCAATTACATTCAAACTTCATAGGAATGTTGCTTAGATGACTCTACCAAAATAGCTAAAATGGTCTTGCTTCGATAAACAATATGGCCGCCAGAACTAAACATAGAAAAACATTGTAAATTTGCTTCAAATGTGAACTCTTCTTAAACCATTGGGTCAATTTGATTCAAACTTCAAAGGAATGTTGCGTATGTGACACCCTACCAAAATAGCTAAGATCGTTCCTCTGTGATCAACAAGATGGCCACCAGAGCTAAATATAGAATGTACTAGAGACAGTGACATTCAGGTGAGCGAATCAGAGCCCTCCGGGCCCTCTTGTTTATGTTAATTCATGTAAGGCACTGTAACATGTTTTACTCAACCCATTTTGTACCAGAAACTCCAAAACAAGTACCCTGGCAGACAGTGCAGGCCAAGATAAGATGCCAGGGCCTACACGGTTTGCATAAAGTTCAGCCATTTTACAAATAAAAGCATCCCTAAATTTTGAAATGGACTTGTGCTATATATAAGGTGGAAGATTCCATTTGGTACAAAGAGGGTAAATACATTATCTTGGTTATTGGGGGCAACTGTACATTGCCCTGCACATGCACCCATATTAGTGAGATGTGCGACATCATGCACAGTTTATTTGTGCCAAAGGAATATTGCCTATTACTTTTAACCCTTGTGCTGCTGATCCCGGATATGTCTTATCTTTCAAACAATGAAGATCTAGATCAGATGGCTTCTGATGAAGCCATCTGATCAGGATATTCATTGTCATTCAGTTTATGAATTTGTCATAATTTGCATTAAGTAATCTGATTGGTTGATAATCAGTAGTGGGTATGGCATATTTAAATATTCAGCAGGACAAGGGTTAATTGTAAGGTAACTTCATGTCAAATAATGATGTGACCACATGTATAGCACGTTGTTACTGGCTGGTCATATCATGATGCCATTTGTGACCACCCTGTGTCTTCTGTTGACATTCTTTTGAACTTCTTCAATTTGAATATAAAACATGGTTTTGTTTGTATTGGGGTTTAACGGCCCATTCAACACTATGTAGGTCATTTTTTAGCCGGTCTGTTTGCTTATCCACACTTCCTGGGCAAGATTATATGTAAGCCGCTAACCAGTACAGTGCACATTCTTTCACCAGAAACTGACAACTGCCCTTCTTGAATCGGCGGAAGGGAGAGAATGACCGAAGAAAAGATCTCATAATCAGTCTCCACGAAAGAATGTCGCTGACCCCGGCAAGTATCGAACCTGCGTCCTCCTGATCACCAGTCAGACGCGCATCCGACTGAGCTACCGAGGCCGGCTTATAACATGGTACATGTAAACATAATCTTACACTGTCGATCATTACATATAAAACTTGCAAGAGTCTCATTTCAGAAACTTCTTATGAAATGACTACCGGTATGTGTGTAAGATCCTCTATATGTTACATTGTAACCCTTTTTGTACCAAATGGAATCTTCCTCCTTATATACAAAAGGAGTTCATATCAAAATTTAGGGGTGTCATGTTGTGTTTTCTTCAAAATTTGTTTGGGTAATCGCTTAACTTCTTGCAAACTATGTATGCCCTGATCAGACGCCGCTTTCTGCGATCGGGCCTGCACTGTTTGCCAAGGTACCCCTTTAGGGGTTTCTGGTACTGAAATGGTTAAAGGCAGTATGCCTAACAGGAAAGAGAAATGCCTATAATTACAGTGTATGTAGCATTTTAACACATTTTATTTACATTGATAGGAAATTATATAGATTTGTTTTGTTTGTTTGAATTGAGCTACACTATCAACCATCAACACTATATAGGTCATTTTGGAGAAGTTGCTTCCAATTTTGGGGGATATGGAGATAAAACTCAACCCCTGCCACCCAAACAAACTAATGTGGTTTATATGCAGGGATGGTCTGCCTCTCACCACTTTGCCTAGGCAGGCTTAGACCTTCTAAGTGGTTTATTATTACTCACGTGTGGTCGGTTTCAGCTCTGCATGAAAGCACCATGCAACCCAATCTATGAATTTGAATCTTTGAGTTTTTTCCATGAATAAGTGTGCTTGTTATGCTCCCCGAAGAATTTCGGGGGGAGCATATAGTCGCCACTTCGTCCGTGTGTCCGTCCCGCTCTTGTCCACACGAATTCACAGAAACTACTGGTCGTATTTCAATGAAACTTCATGGGAATATTAAGTATCGAAGGTCGATGCGCATATCACCTGCGTGTTTTGGTTCGATGAATTTTCCAAGAGTTATGGCCCTTTGATGAATTCTGCATGAATATATAGGGTACTGTTCGTGTCCACGCGAATTCTCAGCAACTACTTGCAGAAATTCAACGAAACTTCAATGGAATCTTAAGCAGCAATAGGGGATGTGCATATTATCAGTGCTGTCTGGTTAGATGATTCGTCACCGAGTTATGTTACTTTGTTTAAAGCTGCAGTGTGAGGTCACTGTGGCTATTTTTTTAGAAAAACTTTGTCATCACTCTGGTGCCTACATTTATTGATGGATTTTATTATAACTTCACGCAAATGTTCCTTATGACAATATCTCAAGTGATTTTGACTTTCAAGGTCATGGCCTCAAGGTCAAGGTCACTGTGGCTATTTTTAGAAAAACTTTGTCATTGCTCTAGCGCCTACATTTCTTCACCGATTTCAATATAACTTAACAAATGTTGGGTATGATAATATCGTAAGCATGTTTGACTTTCAGGGTTCTGGGCTCAAGGTCAAGGTCACTGTGGCTATTTTTGGAAAAACTTTGTTTTCACTCTAGTGCCTACATTTATTGATGGATTTTAATATAATTTCACACAAATGTTGAGTATGATAATATCTCGAGCAAGTTCAACTTTCAGGGTCCTGGGCTCAAGGTCAAGGTCCCTGCGGCTATTTTTAGAAAAAAACTTTGTCATCGCTCTAGCATCCTCATTTGCTGATGGATTTTAATATTCACACAAATGTTGGGTATAATAATATTTCGAGCAAGTTCAACTTTCAGGATCCTGGGGTCAAGGTCAAGGTCACTGTGGTTATTTTTTGAAAAAACATTGTCATCGCTCTAGTGCCTACTTTTATTGATGGATTTTAATATAATTTCACACAATTGTTGGGTATGATAATATCTTGAGCAAGCTTGACTTTCAGGGTCCTGGGCTCAAGGTCAAGGTCACTGCGGCTATTTTTAGAAAAAACTTTGTCATCCCTGTAGCGTCATCATTTGCTGATGGGTTTTAATATAACTTCACACCAACTATCTCGAGCAAGTTTGACTTTCAGGGTCTTGGGCTCAAGGTCAAGTCACTGCGACTATTTTTTGAAAAACTTGCTGGAGGCAGAAATCTTTCCAACTGTAAACAGAGTTCCATTGCACACATTGCCTTTCATTATTCTGATATGACTGTCATACTGCTAAAAAGATGTAAAATCGCATGTCATCCATCTACATTAGGGTTGCAGATAAATTGGATCAAAGTGAAAGAAGCTAGTCTTGGCAGATGGTCAAAATGACCTTTTTTGACAGTCAAGGGGATAGGATCAGATCCATTTTTAGCTCACCTATCACATAGTGACAAGGTGAGCTTTTGGGATCACTTTTTGTCCGTCGTGCGTGCGTCCATAAACTTTTTCTTCAAACGACATCTCCTCCTAAACCACTGATCAGATTTTGACCAAACTTCACAGGAATGATCCTTAGGTGGTCCCCTTTCAAAGTTGTTCAAATGGTTCCAGTCTGTTGCACATCTAGGTCACAGGAGCCAAAAATAGATTTTTTTCACCGAAAACTAAAAATATCTTCTCTGAAACTACAAGGCCCAGGTCTTTAATATTTGGTATGAAGCTTCATCTAGTGGACCCCTACCAAGATTGTTCAAATTATAGTGCTGGGGCCAAAAATGCCCCCGCCTCGGGGCCCTTTGGTTTTTAGCTCACCTGTCACGTAGTGACAAGGTGAGCTTTTGTGATCACATTTTGTCCGTCGTCCGTGCGTGCGTAAACAATTTCTTGTCCGCACAATAGCATCTTCATTTATGATTTGATTTTAAACAGACTTGCACACAACTTGTACCACCATGAGGTCTAGGTTCCTTTCTTGAACCAGCCATATCCCAACATGTGTTACGGAGTTACGGCCCCTGAAATGGCAAAAATTGCCTATTTTGGTCTTGTCCGCATGATAGCATCTTCATTTATGATTTGATTTTAACCAGACTTGCACACAACTTGTACCACCATGAGGTCTGGGTTCCTTTCTTGAACCGGCCATATCCCATCATGTGTTACAGAGTAACTGCCCCTGAAAGGACAAAAATTGCCTATTTTGGTCTTGTCCGCACAATAGCATCTTCATTTATGATTTGATTTTAACCAGACTTGCACACAACTTGTACCACCATGCGATCTAGGTTCCTTTCTTGAACCAGCCATATCCCATCATGTGTTACGGAGTTACGGCCCCTGAAAGGGCAAAAATTGCCTATTTTGGTCTTGTCTGCATGATAGATGTTTCATTTATGATTTGATTTTAACTAAACTTGCACACAATTTGTACCAACACAAAATCTCGGTCAAGTTCAAATATGGGTCATGTCGGGTCAAAAAGTAGGTCAAATCAGAAAAAAAACCTTGTGAAGACGCGGGAGGCCACAGTTTTGGTCTGATCATCATCAAACTTGCCCAGAATGATCATCTTGACAATATCTCAGTCAAGTTCAAATATGGGTGTTGTCGGGTCAAAAAGTAGGTCAGTAGGTCAAATCATAGAAAAACCTTCTGAACACACTAGAGGCCACAATTTATGTTCAATCATCAAACTTGCTCAGAATGATCATCTTGATAATATCTTGGTCACATTGGAATATGAGTCATGCCGGGTCAAAAAGTAGGTCAGTAGGTCAAATCATAGAAAAACCTTGTGAATACACTAGAGGCCGCAGTTTTGGTCCAATCATTATCAAACCTGCCCAGAATGATCATCTTGACAATATCTCGGTCAAGTTTGAATACAGGTTATATCAGGTCAAAAAGTAGGTCAGTAGGACAAATCATAGAAAAACCTTGTGAACATACTGGAGGCCACAGTTTTGGTCCGTTCATCATCAGATTTGCCCAGAATGATCAGTTTGACAATATCTCGGTCAAGTTCGAATATGGGTTATGTCGGGTCACAAAGTAGGTCAGTAGGTCAAATCATAGAAAAACCTTGTAAATAGACTAGAGGCCACAGTTTTTGTCTGATCATCATGAAACTTGCTCCGAATGATTATCTTGACAATTTCTCGGACAAGTTCGAATATGGATCATGTAGGGTCAAAAAGTAGGCCAGTAGGTCAAATCAGAGAAAAACCTTGTGAACACACTAGAGGCCACAGTTTTGGTCCAGTCATTATCAAACTTGCTCAGAATGATAGTCTTGACAATATCCGGGTCAGGTTTGAATGGCGGTCATGTCGGGTCAAAAAGTAGGTCAGTAAGTCAAATCATAGAAAAAGCTTGTGAACACACTAGAGGCCACAGTTTTGGTCCGATCATCATCAAACTTGCCCAGAATGATCATCTTGACAATATCTCAGTCAAGTTCAAATATGGGTCATGTTGGGTCAAAAAGTAGGTCAGTAGGTCAAATCTTAAAAAAAAACTCTGAACACACTGGCGGCTACAGTTTTGGTCTGATCAAAATGACTTGCTCCAAATGATCATTTGACAATATCTCGGTTAATTTCGAATATGGGTCATGTCTGGTCAATATGTAGGTCAGATTGTTGAAAAACCTTGTGAACACACTAGAGGCCCAAGTTTTGGTCCGACCATCATCAAACTTGCTGAGAATGATCATCTTGACAATATCTGTGTCAAGTTTGAATATGGGTTATGTCGGGTCCAAAAGTAGGTCAGCAGGTCAAATCATAGAAAAACGTTTTGAACACTCTAAGAGGCCACAATTTCAGTCAAATCATCATAAAACTTGCTCAGAATGATCATCTGGACAATATCTCAGTTAAGTTCAAATATGGGTCATGTCAAATCAAAAAGTAGATCAGTAGGTTATTTTGTCATAACTTTTGAACCGTTTGAGATAGAGCCTTCAAATTTCGCATGTAGGTTCCTTCTGACAAGGGCTTCCCACTCATAAAGATTTGACCTGTGACCTTGACCTGTGACCTACTTTATCATACCTTTTGAACCATATGAGATAGAGCCTTCATATTTGGCATGCATGTTCCTTGTGACAAGGTTTTCTCAGCCATTCAAAACTTTTGACCCATGACCTTGACCTTTGACCTACTTTTTCATAACTTTTAAAGCATTTGAGATACAGCCTTCATATTTAGCATGTAGGTTCCTTGCGACAATGTTGCTTAGATTATCCTCTACCAAAAAGGCTAAAACAATCCCACTCGGATGAACAAAATGGCCACCGGAGGTAAAATTGAAAAATATTGTAAATTTGATTCAAACAGAAACTCCCCCTAAACCCAAAGGCCAATTTGATTCAAAGTTCCCAGGAATGTTGCCTAGGTTACTCCCTACCAAATAAGCTAAAATCACTCTGCTGATGAACAAGATGGCCACAAGAGCTAAAAATAGAATACACTCGAGACAGTGACACACAGGTGAGCGAACCAGGGCCCTCTGGGCCCTCTTGTACATGGGCTTATATAGGGAAAATCTTTAAAAATCTTCTTCTCTGAAACCGCAAAGCCCAGGTCTTTGCTATTTGGTATGAAGCTTCATGTAGTGGACCCCTTCCAAGATTGTTCAAATTATAGTGCTGGGGCCGAAAATGCCCCCGCCCTGGGGCCCCTATGGCCTTACATGGGCTTATATAGGGAAAATCTTTAAAAATCTTCTTCTCTGAAACACAAGGCCCAGGTCTTTGCTATTTGGTATGAAGCTTCATCTAGTGGACCCCTACCAAGATTGTTCAAATTATAATGCTGGGGCTAAAAATACCCCTGCCCCGGGGCCCTTTGTTTTTTACATGGGCTTATATAGGGAAAATCTTCTTCTCTGACCGCAAGGCCCAAGTCTTTGCTATTTGGTATGAAGCTTCATGTAGTGAACCCCTACCAAGATTTTTCAAATTATAGTGCTGAGGCCAAAAATGCCCCCGCCCCGGGGCCCTTTGGTTTTACATAGGCTTATATAGGGAAAATGTTGAAAAATCTTCTGTGACACCACAAGGCCTAGGTCTTTGATAGTTGGTTTGAAGTTTCATCTAGTAGACCTCTACCAAGATTGTTCAAATTATAGCCCTGAGACCAAAAATGCCCCCACCTCGGGGCCCTTTGGTTTTACATAGACTTATATAGGGAAAATCTTTAAAAATCTTCTGTGAAACCACAAGGCCTAGGTAGTTAATATTAGGTGTGAAATTTCATCTAGTGGACCTCTATCAAGATTGTTCAAATTATAGCCCTGGGGCCAAATATGCCCCCGGCCCGAGACCCTTTGGTTTTACATAGACTTATATAGGGAAATCTTTAAAAATCTTCTTCTCTGAAACTGCAAGGCACATGTCTTTGATATTTGGTATGGAGCTTCATCTAGTGGACCTCTACCAATTTTGTTCAAATTATAGCCCTCGGGCCTCAAATGCCCCCGCCCCGGGGCCCTTTGGTTTTACATAGACTCGTATAGAGATAATCTTTGAAAATCTTCTCTGAAACAGCAAGGCCCAGGTCTTTGATATTTGGTGTGAAGCTTCATCTTGTGGACCTCTATCAAGATTGTTTAAATTATAGCCCTGAGGCCAAAAATGCCCCCACCCCGGGGCCATTTGGTTTTACATAGGCTTATGTAGGGAATATCTTTAAAAAAATCTTCTCTGAAAACGCAAGGCCCAGGTCTTTGATATTTGGTGTGTAACTTCATCTAGTGGACCTTTGCCAAGGTTATTCAAATTATAGCCTTTGTTGATATTTGGTATGAAGCTTCACCTTTTTATACCTTTCTCAACATTATGCACATTATAGCCCTGGGGTTAATAATGGCCCTCCCCGGGGCCCACTTGTTACTCTATTGATCAGGTGAGCGATCCAGGGCCATCATGGCCCTCTTGTTGAACCCGTCTGATATTTTATATGCATGTAAAGGCACCCAATATGGAACCATCCCTATGAGGATTGCCTCTGTGTACGAGAGTAAGTTTTCAATAATTTGTATTAAACAATTTTACCCAGTTAATATAGCTAAACTGCCACCCAGGATCTTGGGGTATGGCATCATACCTGAAGACACTTCCTTTCATTTATTCTGACTTTTATATTGCTGATGTTTGTATGCCATCAGGCAAGCTAATCTGTCCACCGACAGGTTTTGTCATACTCCATTTCGAAGTACAGTGAGTATACACAGTATACCGCTCTTTAACTAAGATAATGTTTCCTGTTCCGACTATCGCATCTTCGGGGAGCATCCATCGGTTTCACCGATATTCTTGTTGTTTTTATGTTATGTTGTTAATATGATAAATATATATGCAAAGAATAATGGTGTCTTTTTTTCTTTTTTTTCCCTTACTTTAAATTTTAAAGAATGGTCTCAGCTTCAAGGTACGGAATTCAAAGTCTGTCAAAAATATTTTTTCCGCCCTTGTCCACAGGGCTCTACTCTTACCTACCCCTTCAGGAGCAAATTCTTTCCTTTAAGAGAAGACCCATTTTTAGAGGAGCATATGTAACAGGAAAATATCGGGGAATGCACTAAATTCTCTCCTTTCTGAAAAGACAAATATGGCTAAAAGTTTTGCCCGGTGTACCAATCCCCTCGTTTCCAGTTAGTGTTTTTGCTTGTTTGGATTTAACAAACCAGTCAACACCATTTAGGCCATGTTGAGCCAGTCAGTATACATTACCACACTTTTCTTTTTTCCTAGGCAGGCCTATACATAAGAGCTGAACCAGTACAGTGTACACAGGCTTTCAAGTAGTCCTACTTTTCCCTACTTTTTTTGTTCTCTTCCTACTTTGTTCCTACTTTTTCCAGAAAAACTCATACTTCTCCTACTTTTTTGAGTTGTTCAAAAACTAAGATCCCAAATAAATAAATAAACAAATAAATCATTTAAAACTATAACATGTATCTCAGCGTATTTGTAGAATGCATCTTGTTACATGACATATGGACTGATGAGCCTCGACCTCTTATGAATGCTAGATTGATTGATTGTTTTGGGTTTAAAGACATGTCAACCCTTGTGGGTCTTTTTGTGTTGTCTCCCCAAGAAAGGGAGCTGTGAATGCTAGAACTTAAGTAGACGCTGTTCACTGGTCATCACTCCTGAGTATAATGCAAAGTTTGCTTCAATGTTGGCTCACAATGGATAACAAACATTTTAACAGGTGTCAGCTACTTGGTGTGATTGTAGAGCTCTGTAGAACTCCTTGTTTTTTACAGGGATAAGTAATTATTTAACAGATATGATAGACTTAGTTGGGTTTGGATATCCATATGTATGTGCTTTTTCACGATACGACTCTGAAATATTTTAAAGTGCTTTCTGTATTGGACAGACTTTCAAAAAAAATTCAGAGTATTTTAATCATTCTGTGCAAATCAAAAACTGCAGTCATAGTTCAGTTGGTACAAGTTGCAGTAGCCACACTCAATATTTTCAATGTGTAATTTCAAAGACTCTGGCTACTGTTTGTTTTTAGCTGTACCACTAATTGGAATATATGTTGATGTAAAGCAAAACTGCAATGATCATCTACAGTGTTTTCTTGTTGAGCATGACAAGAATTTTTGCAGTAGTTGTGTGATGCTTTAACTAAGTGACAAACTGGAGCTCTGACTTGAGCATGGTAGACAATTCACTACAGCAATGCTTTGATACCCTAACTGCAGTGACCAGCTATAGCTCTGTCTTGTTTAGCACTACAGAAATTCATTGCAGCAGTCCAGTGATGCCTTAACTGCAGTGACCAGCTATAGCACTGTTTTGTTTAGCATGACAAAAAATTCACTTCAGCAGTGCAGTGATGCCATAACTGCAGTAACCAGCTTGAGCTTAGTATTGTTTAGCATGACAAAAAATCACTTCAGCAGTGCAGTGATGCCTTAACTTCAGTAACCAGCTTGATCTTTGTCTTGTTTAACATGACAAAAATTCATTGCAGCAATGCTTTGATGCCTCGACTGCATTGCCCAGCTAGAGCTCTGTCTTGTTAAGCATGGCAGGAGTTCATAGCAGCAATGCTTTGATTTCTTAACTGCAGTGATCAGCGAGAGCTATGTTTTGTTAAGCATGCCAGGAATTCATTGCAGCAGTGCTTTGAGGCCGTAATTCACCAGCAGTTCATAGCAGCAATGCTTTGATACCATGCCTTTACCCCTTACTAGAGCTTTGTCTTGTTTAGCATTACAGGAGTAACTGCAGCAATGCTTTGACACCTTAACTGCTGTGACCATCTAGATCTGCCTTTAGCACAAGAGGAATTAATTGCAGCAGTTCTGTGATGCCTTAAATGCAGTGACAAATTATAGGTCCGTCTTTAGCTTGATAGAAATTCATTGTAGTGGATGTGTTGTGATTTCTTAACTGCAGCGACCATCTAGAGCTATGGCTTCTTGAGCATGACAGAAATACATTAAAGCAGTGCTCCGATGACTAAACTGCAGTGATCACTGGAGCTCAGTCTTGTTGAGCAAGACAGAAATACATTGCAGCAATGGTGTGATGCCATTTGCAGTGGCCAACTATAGTTCTGGTTTGAGCATGAAAGAGATACAATGCAGCAGTACTGTGATTCTTTAACTGCAGTGACCCACCAGGGTTCTGTCAGGCAGGAATTTATTGCAGCACTTCTGTCCCCGCCTAGAGCTTTGATTTTGAGCATGACAAATTCATTGCAACAGTGCTGCTAAAATTTGTCTTAAATGCAGTGACCAAATAGAATTCTTGTCTTGTTAAGTATGAAAATAATTCATTGTTGCTATGCTTTGATGCCTTAACTGCAATGACCATTTAGAGTTCTGTCTTGTTGAGCATGAAAGGAATTCATTGCAGCAGTGCTTTGAGGCCGTAATTGACCAGCAGTTCATAGCAGCAATGCTTTTATACCATGCATTTATGCCTTACTAGAGCTTTGTCTTGTTTAGCATTACAGGAGTAACTGCAGCAATGCTTTGACACCTTAACTGCTGTGGCCAACTAGATCTGCCTTTAGCACAAGAGGAATCAATTGCAGCAGTTCTGTGATGCCTTAAATGCAGTGACAAATTATAGTTCCGTCTTTAGCTTGATAGAAATTCATTGTAGTGGCTGTGTTGTGATTTCTTAACTGCCGCGACCATCTAGAGCTATGGCTTGTTGAGCATGACAGAAATACATTGCAGCAGTGCTCTGATGACTAAACTGCAGTGACCCACTGGAGCTCAGTCTTGTTGAGCAAGACAGAAATACATTGCAGCAATGGTGTGATGCCATTTGCAGTGACCAACTAGAGTTCTGTTTTGAGCATGAAAGAGATACAATGCAGCTGCATTGTGATTCCTTAACTGCAGTGACCCACTAGGGTTCTGTCAGGCAGGGATTTATTGCAGCACTTCTGTGACCACCTAGAGCTTTGATTTTTAGCATGACAAATTCATTGCAACAGTGCTGCTAAAATTTGTCTTAAATGCAGTGACCAAATAGAATTCTTGTCTTGTTAAGTATGAAAATAATTCATTGTTGCTATGCTTTGATGCCTTAACAGCAATGACCATTTAGAGTTCTGTCTTGTTGAGCATGGCAGGAATTCATTGCAACAGTGCTGTGTTGCCTTGATTTAAGTGACCAGCTAGAGCTCTGTCGCTCTGTCTTGTTAAGCAAGGCTGGAGTTCATAGCAGCAATGCTTTGATTTCTTAACTGCAGTGATCAGCGAGAGCTATGTTTTGTGAAGCATGCCAGGAATTCATTGCAACAGTGCTTTAAGGCCGTAATTGACCAGCAGTTCATAGCAGCAATGCTTTGATACCATGCCTTTACCCCTTACTAGAGCTTTGTCTTGATTAGCATTACAGGAGTAACTGCAGCAATGCTTTGACATCTTAACTGCAGTGTCCAACTAGATCTGCCTTTAGCACAAGAGGAATTAATTGCAGCAGTTCTGTGATGCCTTAAATGCAGTGATAAACTATAGTTCTGTCTTTAGCTTGATAGAAATTCATTGTAGTGGCTGTGTTGTGATTTCTGCGGTGACCATCTAGAGCTATGGCTTGTTGAGCATGACAGAAATACATTGCAGCAGTGCTCTGACGAATAAACTGCAGTGACCCACTGGAGCTCAGTCTTGTTGAGCAAGACAGAAATACATTGCAGCAATGGTGTGATGCCAATTGCAGTGACCAACTAGAGTTCTGTTTTGAGCATGAAAGAGATACAATGCAGCAGTACTGGGATTCCTTAACTGCAGTGACCCACCAGGGTTCTGTCAGGCAGGAATTGATTGCAGCACTTCTGTGACCACCTAGTGCTATGATTTTTAGCATGACAGAAATTCATTGCAGCAGTGCTGCTTAAATTTGTCTTAAATGCAGTGTCCAAATAGAATTCTTGTCTTGTTAAGTATGAAAATAATTCATTGTTGCTATGCTTTGATGCCTTAACTGCAATGACCATTTAGAGTTCTGTCTTGTTGAGCATGACAGGAATTCATTGCAGCAGTGCTGTGTTGCCTTAATTTAAGTGACCAGCTAGAGCTCTGTCTTGTTAAGCATGGCAGGAGTTCATAGCAGCAATGCTTTGATTTCTTAACTGCAGTGATCAGCGAGAGCTATATTTTGTTAAGCATGCTAGGAATTCATTGCAGCAGTGCTTTGAGGCCGTAATTGACCAGCAGTTCATAGCAGCAATGCTTTGATACCATGCCTTTATGCCTTACTAGAGCTTTGTCTTGTTTAGCATTACAGGAGTACCTGCAGCAATGCTTTGACACCTTAACTGCTGTGGCCAACTAGATCTGCCTTTAGCACAAGAGGAATTAATTGCAGCAGTTCTGTGATGCCTTAAATGCAGTGACAATTTATAGTTCCGTCTTTAGCTTGATAGAAATTCATTGTAGTGGCTGTGTTGTGATTTCTTAACTGCGGCGACCATCTAGAGCTATGGCTTGTTGAGCAAGACAGAAATACATTGCAGCAATGGTGTGATGCCAATTGCAGTGACCAACTAGAGTTCTGTTTTGAGCATGAAAGAGATACAATGCAGCAGTACTGTGATTCCTTAACTGCAGTGACCCACTAGGGTTCTGTCAGGCAGAGATTTATTGCAGCACTTCTGTGACCACCTAGAGCTTTGATTTTTAGCATGACAAATTCATTGCAACAGTGATGCTAAAATTTGTCTTAAATGCAGTAACCAAATAGAATTCTTGTTTTGTTAAGTATGAAAATAATTCATTGTTGCTATGCTTTGATGCCTTAACAGCAATGACCATTTAGAATTCTGTCTTGTTGAGCATGGCAGGAATTGCACAACCCGCAGAAAAAGCGACCGACTGAAATCGGTTGATTTTCTAAGAGTGCCCTAAAATCACCGTGTCAGTCTGTCCGTCCGTAACCCGTTTGTGAAAATTGGTGATAGTGACCTAACCGCTTGGATTATTTAAACAATTTTTGGCAAACTGATAGATATCAATAAGATCTAACCAATGAACTTGCGAAATATTACATTCCATTTAGTATAGCCTCGCCGAGGCGAAAAATGTGAAAATTTTCGAACTGCTTCTCCTCGGAAACCGTTGGGCCGATTGAAGTCAAATTTCATATGGAGCCTCTATGGGATGGGGGAAACCAAAATTTGCTCATGAGTCCAGGTCACATGACCAAAATGGCCGCCAAGCCATATATGGTCTGTCTGTCCGTCCGTAACCCGTTTGTGAAAATTGGTGATAGTGACTTAGCCGCTTGGAATATTTAAACAATTTTTGGCATACTGATAGATATCAATGAGATCTAACCAATGAACTTGCGAAATATTACATTCCATTTAGTATAGCCTTGCCGAGGCGAAAAATGTGAAAATTTTCGAACTGCTTCTCCTCGGAAACCGTTGGGCCGATTGAAGTCAAATTTCATATGGAGCCTCTATGGGATGGGGGAAACCAAAATTTGCTCATGAGTCCAGGTCACATGACCAAAATGGCCGCCAAGCCATATATGGTCTGTCTGTCCGTCCGTAACCCGTTTGTGAAAATTGGTGATAGTGACTTAGCCGCTTGGAATATTTAAACAATTTTTGGCATACTGATAGATATCAATGAGATCTAACCAATGAACTTGCGAAATATTACATTCCATTTAGTATAGCCTTGCCGAGGCGAAAAATGTGAAAATTTTCGAACTGCTTCTCCTCGGAAACCGTTGGGCCGATTGAAGTCAAATTTCATATGGAGCATCTATCGGATGGAAGAAACCAAAATTTGCTCATGGGGTCCAGGTCACATGACCAAAATGGCTGCCAAGCCATATATGGTAAAAACCCTTCAAAAATAGTCTTCTCCAGAACCACCGGGCAGGTTTCCAAGAAACTTGATAAATAGCATCTGGGACGTAGGCCAATCATAAATTGCTAAAATGGTGACCCTGGGTTGACCTTGACCTTCTTTGTGCCTAGGTCAAACTTTGACACATATTCTTTTGTATTGGAAAAGTGAGAATGCATTTTATCCTGCAAACGATTCAGAAAACAGTACTAAAGTATAAAATATATTTTTGCTCATATGATAAGGTGCATTTATTGGAGGAACCGTTTTAGGCCCAGGTCACATGACCAAAATGGCCGCCATACCCATATATGGTAACACTCATAAAGCTAAAAGCATCCGACGGGTCGTGCACTTCAGCTGAAGCACTGGTTCATTGCAGCAGTGCTGTGTTGCCTTAATTTAAGTGACTATCTAGAGCTCTGTCTTGTTAAGCATGGCAGGAGTTCAAAGCAGCAATGCTTTGATTTCTTAACTGCAGTGATCAGCGAGAGCTATGTTTTGTTAAGCATGCCAGGAATTCATTGCAGCAGTGCTTTAAGGCCGTAATTGACCAGCAGTTCATAGCAGCAATGCTTTGATACCATGCCTTTACGCCTTACTAAAGCTTTGTCTTGTTTAGCATTATAGGAGTAACTGAAGCAATGCTTTGGCACCTTAACTGCAGTGTCCAACTAGATCTGCCTTTAGCACAAGAGGAATTAATTGCAGCAGTTCTGTGATGCCTTAAATGCAGTGATAAACTATAGTTCTGTCTTTAGCTTGATAGAAATTCATTGTAGTGGCTGTGTTAGGATTTCTTAACTGTGGTGACCATCTTGAGCTATGGCTTGTTGAGCATGACAGAAATACATTGCAGCAGTGCTCTGATGACTAAACTGCAGTGACCCACTGGAGCTCAGTCTTGTTGAGCAAAGATGCAGTGTCCAAATAGAATTCTTGTCTTGTTAAGCATGAAAATAATTCATTGTTGCTATGCTTCGATGCCTTAACTGCAATGACCATTTAGAGTTCTGTCTTGTTGAGTATGACAGGAATTCATTGCAGCAGTGCTGTGTTGCCTTAATTGGAGTGACCAGCTAGAGCTCTGTCTTGTTTAGCATTACTGAAAACCATTGAAGCAGTGCTATAATGCCTTAACTGTAGTGAAAAACTAGAGAGTGCCGTCTTGCCGAAAGTTAAGTGACCGACTAGTGCTGCGTCTTGTTGAGCATGAAAGGAATTCATTACATGCCTTAATTGAAGTGACCAACTACAGCTCTGTCTTGTTTAGCATTGCAGAAAACCATTGAAGCAGTGTTATAATGCCTTAACTGCAGTGAAAAACTAGAGATCTGTCTTATGGAGTATTACAGGAATTCAAAGCAGCAGTAATGCAATGTCTTAACTGCAGTGATATAGTTCTTCTCTAGCATGACAGAAATTCATTGCAGCAGTACTGTGATGACTGAAGCGACCAACTAGAGCTCTGTCTTGTTTTGCATCACAGAAATTCATTGCAGCAATTCTTTAATGCCTTGACTTCAGTGAGCAACTAAAATGCTGTCTTGCTTTGCATGACAGGAATTCATTGTAGCAGTGCTATGATGCATTCACCTGGACAATTTGTAGCTGATGCGTCTCACAAATATAAATTTTCGAAATTCATCTATTTATTTGAATTAATATTTTGACATATGTCAATATCTATGTAGATATATCTGCCAGTGGCAAAATCTTGACAAAAGCATCGGAAGTTCAAGCTGCAGGCATAAATAACTGTACTAAATGGGTTAGCCATTAATATTTTACAGGTGCCAGCTAACTTGGATGTAAAAATATTAGACTCAAACGCACAAATAAACTGCCCAAAATGAAAAACTGATTAAATGTGAGACATATGGTTGTATCTGCGTGTCCATTATCTCCTACTTTTTATATCAGGTTCCTATTTCTCTCCTACTTTTCTCCTACTTTTTTAATATCTCAGGCTCCTACTTTTTCTCATACTTATTTGGTATGAAGCTTCTTCTAGAAAACCTCTACCAAGATTGTCCAAATTATAGCCCTGGGCCACTGGTTTTAATAGAGAAAACATTTGAGAATCTTCATGTCTGAAACCAGAAGGCTCATGTCTTTGATATTTGGTATAAAGCTACATCTAATGGACCTCTACCAAGTTTGTTCAAGTTATAGCCCAGAGGCTAAAAATGCCCCCGCCCCGGGGCCCTTTGGTTTAACATGGGCTTATATAGGAAAATCTGTAAAAATCTTCTTCTCTGAAAGCGCCCACATGTTTTACATAGGCTTATATATGCATGGAAAACCTTTAAAACTCTTCTTGTCTGGAACAAGAAGACGCAGGTCTTTGATATTTGGTATGAAGCTTCATCTAGTTAACCCCTACCAAGATTGTTCAAATTATAGTCCTGGGGCCAAAATGACCTCATCCTGGGGCCCACTGGTTTTACATAGGCTTATATAGGGAAAACCTTTGAGAATCATCTTGTCTGAAACCAGAAGGCCTGGGTCTTTGATCTTTGATATGAAGCTTCATCTAATGGACCTCTACCAAGATTGTTCAAATTATAACCCTGGGGCCAAAAATGGTCCCGCCCCGGGGCCCACGTTTACATAGGCTTATATAGGGAAAACTTGTAAAAATCTTGCTTGTCTGAAACCAGAAGGCCCAGGTATTTGATATTTGATATGAATCTCCATGTAGTGGGTCTCTATGGAGATTTTTCAAATTATAGCCCTGGGTCAAAAATGGCCCTGTCCCGGGGCCACTGGTTTTACATAGGCATATATAGGGAATAGAAGTGACGGCAATGATAAGGAATGGATACAATTAACCCACACCACCCATCAGAGACACCAAAAGGAAAGAAACACAACTATTAAATAACTAGACCCTAATGGAAACCAATTGCGGAAAGCCAAAAGACAGTTACTTTCCCACAAAATGGCCAGTTGGCTATCTAAAACAAACGATATAAGCAATACACACACTCATAACAAAAATAAACCGTGACAGAAGAACTGACTTGGAACGGTCAGTGAAAAGAATTTCACTGGGGGTGGACCTTCAAAATCTTCTTATCTGAAATCGGAAGGCCCAGGTCTTTGATATTTGGTATGGAGCTTCATCTAGTGGACCTCTACCAAGATCCCTTGGGCCAAAAATGGCCTTGTCCCGGGGTCCACTGGTTTTACGTTGGCTTATATAGTGAAAACCTTTGATAATCTTGTCTGAAACTGGAAGGCCCAGATTTTTGATATTTGGTATGAGGCTTCATCTAATGGACCTCTACCAAGATTGTTCAAATTATAGCCCTGGGGCCATAAATGACCCCGCCCCAATTTTACATAGGCTGATATAGGGAAAACACTTAAAAATCGTCTTGTCTGAAACCAGAAGGCCCAGGTCTTTGTTATTTTTATATGAATCTTCATCTAGAGGACCTCTACCAAAACTGTTCAAATTATAGCCCTGGGGCAGAAATTGACCCTCCAAGGCACCCGCATGTTTAACATGGAGTTATTTATGGAAAACCTTTAAAACTCTTCTTGTCTGAAACCAGAAAGCCCAGGTCTTTGATATTTGGTACACAGCTTCGTCTAGTGGATCTCTACCAGGATTGTTCAATTTATAGGGATGGGGTCAAAAATAGCCCCGCATATGGGGTCCACATGTTTTTACATTGAGTTACGTAGGGGAAAATCTTCAAACACTTCTTGTCGGAAACCAGGAGTCTTCGATATTTGGTACAGAGCTTCGTGTGGTGGACCTCTATCAGGATTGTTCAATTAATAACCCTGGGGTCAAAAATGGCCCTTTCTAGGGGCCAACATATTGTAAATAGAGAGGAAACTTTTAAAAATATACTCGTCTGAAACCAGAAGGCCCAGGTCTTTGATATTTGGTGCACACCTTAAGTGGACCTCTGCCAAAAATAGCCCCGCATATGGGGCCCACATGTTTTGCATTGAGTTACGTAGGGGAAAATCTTCAAACTCTTCTTGTCGGAAACGAGGAGTCTTTCATATTTGGTACAGAGCTCGGTGTGGTGGACCTCTACCAGGATTGTTCAATTAATAACCCTGGGGTCAAAAATGGTCCTTTCTAGGGGCCTACATATTTAAAATAGAGAGGAAACTTTTAAAAATATACTCGTCTGAAACCAGAAGGCCCAGGTCTTTGATATTTGGTGCACACCTTTAGTAGACCTCTGCCAAGATTGTTTAAATATTTTACATAGACAAAGGTAATACATGGAAAACTATAAACATCTGGTCTGTTACAGAAAAGCTTTTCCTTTGATATTTGGTACACGGTTACATGTACATCTCTGCCAAGAATGATCAAATTATAACTCTGTGGCTTAAATCTTGAAAATAAAATTTAAAACAAAGTCTTAAAGCTATCTATCTTGTGAAACTTCAGTATTAAGTATGTAAGATGCTTAGCTCAGGGCCATCATGAACCCCCTGAAACTTGGTATGTAGCATTGGGGACTCGGGCCAATCATAGTTTGTTCAAATGATGATTCCTGGATGACCTTTGACTATTTAAGGCCAAGATCAAAGTTGGACACATAGGGTTTTGTATGAGAAAAAGTCAAAACTGTACTTTCTGCTTTGGTAAAAACCCTTCAAAAACTTTAGAAACCAAAATGGCTCCACATACATTCAGCACTCAGGTGAACGGTACAGGACCATTGGTCCTTTAGTTTAAGTTATTTCCTTTGTAAGTTTTTCTGTCACAAAATCATATCCACTCTATTACTTGAATCTCCCGAAACGTCTTACAGAGCACAAGATCTTTGACTCTAGTCCGCCCTTTAATATGAAATCTGTTCAAGGTATCTTCGAGAAACTTAATGTAAATATCAGCAAACATTAATATCATAACCGTCTGTCATTTCTGACCATGACCATTCTTCATCGCATATGTGAAATGTTACTGCATGTACAGTGAAATTCTGCTATTAAGACCACCTAAGATTGAGACTAATTCTCCTATAAAAAGCTTATTTTGAAGGGTACGCTTAATGTTTCTTTGTCTTTTCTGCGTACAATGTTCTCTGGTTAGGGACCACCTTTGGGACTGTTCAAAAGTGGTCTTAAAGACCACTTTTGAACAGTCCCAAAGGTGGTCTTAATCTAGGAAATTTACTGTAGATCTAAGATGGCTGATGAGACCACTGTCTGCTGCAATTAGAGCAACAGAGGTTAGTGGAAGACAGCTCTGTATGTCTGGCTTTGCGCTGTGCCTGTTTCTGCTCAGCTTTGCTGATTTGTTTTTTGTCTCGTATTCACTTGCTCTCCTATGTTTGGAGTAGAAAGAAAAAAGTATCATTTTTTTTCATCAGAAAACAGAAAATACAATGTCACGTGTGTTGTCGAAATGCAAGCCTTTTGGAGGCGTCTGGGCTACTGAAAGAGAGATAAGCCCGGAAGATACCATGTGGATGTGCAGGCCGATCCGAGTCTGCATGGTGTGCGGAAAAAAATCACAGAAAAAAGTCACGGATATAAAGTCACGAAAAAAAAGTCACAAATAAGAAAATTAAGAAATATTCCACTGAAAGGATGTTGCTAATAAATTAAACTCTTCCGCCTTTTACCTATATAAAGTGGGGTTTAAAAGGATGTTCATGCCACAGATCACTGCCTACGCTTCTAATTTGGTTATGTGATGCATACATGTACATGTATATATAGAGTGTCGAGTTTCAAAGACGATGGATGTTAAATGTTCATTCACTGACAAAATATCTATATATAATATGCTTGTATTTAGAAATCAAGTAATCAGGTCAACAAGCCCAAGCCATGCATAGCCCTTTTAACCCCACTCTGTATACAGAAAAGCGGGGCTTTACGGGGGTATAATAATGATACCCTATCGATATTGTTTTTTTTTATTTTTGTTCAAAACCATATATTGTGGATACTTATTAGAACTACCTCCTCAAGGTGGTTCTTACTAGCACCCACAATCTGTATTTTGACTAGAAAGAAGAAAAATACTGAACATGATTAAAACCAATTCTGTGACTTTTCTTTCGTGACTTTTTTCCTACCCAAAACAGTGACTTTTTCCTGAGACTTTTTTCCTACATTCGTCTGCATGCTGATCAGAGCCTTTGTTGGTCGCACAGGTCTAATTGTTGGTTTTGTCGTGCGCTGGTGGATAACATTTTCTGAATATGCAAATTAGATTTTTGTCGGGCTGGTTAATTTAACCCATATTGCATGCGGGCAACCCCGAAAGGTGTACCTTGGCAAACAGTGCAGGCCCAGATCAGACGCGTCAGGGCCTGCACTATTTGCTAACAGACTTTTCCGTCAAAAATAGAATTAAAACGAAAAAATAGGCCTGAAACCCCTTACATGACAAATGGACTTGTCCGATATACAGCAATGGAAGAGTCCACTAGCATACAATGGGTTAATACAGGGACTTATTAGTAATGTTACAGGTCATAGTATTATATAACAGTGATCACAAAATAACCATGCGTCTCTAATTCAAATCATAAAGAATTCTCTTTGAAGACGCTAAATTTAGCGAAATCATTAGGTTGTATTAATAACTAATGAGTTAAATAATCTAAGTCTCAAAACAAAAACATACGTAATGAAAAACCCGTCAGTACAGCCTAGATGCTATCAGTCTACGACTAAGCCTGATGACGAGGTCAATAACTCCTTAACCCTTTTTGTACCAAATGGAATCTTCCTCCTTATATATGGGAGGAGTCCGTTTCAAAATTTAGGGGTGTCTGGTAATTGTTGTTTTTCAAAATTTATTTGAAAAATTGCTAAATTTTTCCCAAACAGTGTAGGCCCTGATCAGACGCCGCATTCTGCGGCGTCTGATCTGGGCCTGCACTGTTTGCCCTGGTACCCGTTTAGGGGTTTCCGGTACTAAATGGGTTAAGGTATCCGGATTGTCATGCTGGAGTCTAAAAAGTGTTAAGGGTGAATGAATGCGTCCCCTCATAGGAAAAACAATATATATGGGTTTAGGGTGGGGATCTAAACAGTTTCATTTACAGTAAAATTCCTATATTTAGACAACTTTTGGGACTGTTCAAAAGTGGTCTTAAAGACCACTTTTGAACAGTCCTAAAGATGGTCTCTGACCAGAGGACACTATGCAGAAATCACAAGGAGAGAATGACTACAGCGTACTAAATTTTCTTGCACACCAGACAAGGAAATCCGTGATTTTACCCTGGGATAGAAATTTATGTTCTGACCCTGGTGTTCCGACCCCAAATCGAATATAATCGCGTGTTTGATAAATGCACTGGTTGATTACAACCTCATGCGCGGCGGCGTCATGCGTGACGTCACTAAACATTCCTGTTGTGTCATCACAAAATGGTCACTAAACATTCCTGTTGTGTCATCACAATCATCGTCGGTAACCGAAGTGACAGCAGCATTAAAAATTCGCAATAGAAATGGAAGGTATGCAAGAAAAAGAATCCTATATGGGTGTGAGGGGTGCATAGAAAAATCCGTACCCCGGGATCACTGTCCGACATCACTCGGCAAGCCTAGTGATGCCGGACAGTGACCCTCGGGACGAATTTTTCCATCCACCCCTCACAACCATATAAGATTCTTATAATCTTGTTAAAGCCGAATTTGTCTTAATTTTAGGTGGTCTTAATAGCGGAGTTTCACTGTATATTAAGATATTTGTTTATCTGGGGAGGGCGGGGCATACCCTTGGAGATTCTGAACGTCTTACCGTAAAGAACAATGGCACATAAGGTTTAGGGGTGGGGACCTGAACAGTTTCTGATATATTTATGTGTTGGGAGGGGCATACCCCATGGAGACCCACAGTTGGTGATCAACAGGTTTAGATTTAAAACGATCTAGGTTTTGTCTGTTTGGTTTGAGGTTTATCGTCCCCGTCAACACACTGTATAGGTCATTTTGGAGACGTTGCTTCCAATTTTGTGGGACTTTTACCCGACATTGAGATGAAACATCTCAAACCCTGTCGCCCAATGAAACCAAAAGGGTTTATAAGCATGGACGGTCCGACTCACACCGCTTTGTCTGGGCAGGCTTAGATCCTCTAAGCGGTTTACCAGTACTCGTGTGTGGTCGGTTTCAGCTCTGCTTGGAAGCATCGTGCAGTCCATCTATTTCTTCAAGCCCCGATGGGCGAGGGCCGAAAACAGTCTAGGTGAACGTCCGCTAGCTGTAACTACAAACCAAATATCTTAAGCCTGGTTTCAGACAAGAAGATTTAGAAGATTTTTAAAGGTTTTTCTCCGTCAAGACTTGTATGGTCCTCTTATTTTTAGCTCACCGGAGCCGAAGGCTCCGGGGGCGCTATTGTGATCAATCACCGACCGTCGTCCTCGTCGTTGTCCGTCCGTCCGGATGTCCGTCCACAATTTCTTTAAAAGATTTTGTTTGTTTGATTTGAGGTTTAACGTCCCCGTCAACACTGTAAAGGTCATTTTGGAGACGTTGCTTCCAATTTTGTGGGACTTTTACCCGACATTGAGATGAAATGACATCTCAAGCCCTGTCGCCCAATGAAACCAATAGGGTTTATTAGCACCGCGGTTCCTGGACAGGCTAAGATCCTCTAAGCGGTTTACCAGTACCCGTGTGCGGGCCAGATTCAGCTCTGCGTGGAAGCATCATGCAGCCCATATATTTCTTCAAGCCCCTATGGGCGGGGGCGGTTCTTTAAAAGACATCTCCTCCTAAATCACTGAACAGATTTTGACCAAACTTTGCAGAAATGAACTTTGAATGGCCCTCTCTCAAAGTTGTTCAAAGAATTCCACTCCATGCAGAACTCTGGTTGCTATGAAAACGAAAAGTGGGGAAATAAAGAAAAAAAAAACCTTGTCTGAAACCAGAAGGCCCAGGTCTTTGATATTTGGTATGAAGCGTCATCTAGTGGACCTCTACCAAGATTGTTCAAATTATAGCCCTGGAGCCATATATGCCCCCGCGCAAGGGTCCAGTGGTTTACATAGGCTTATATAGGGAACACCTTTAAAAATCTTGTTTTCCGAAACCAGAAGGCCCAGGTCTTTGATATTTGGTATGAACACTTATCTAGTGGACCGCTACCAAGATTGTTCAAATTATAGCCCTGGAGCAAAAAATGCCCACACGCCGGGACACACTGGTTTTTTACATAGGCTCATATAGGGAAAACCTTTAGAAATCTTCTTGTCTGAAACCAGAAGGCCTAGGTCTTTGATATATTTGATATGAAGCTTCATCTAGTGGACCTCTACAAAGTTTGTTCAAATTATAGCCGTGGAGCCAAAAATGCCCCTGGGCCTGGGGCCACTGGTTTTACATAGGCTTATTTAGGGAAAACTTTTAAAAATCTTCTTGACTGAAACCAGAAGGCATAGAACTTTGATATTTGGTATGAAGCTTCATCTAGCTAGTGGACCTCTTCCAAGATTGTTCAAATTATAGCCCTGGAGCCGCGCCTGGGCCCGCTGGTTTTACATGGCTTATATAGGAAAAACCTTTAAAAATCTTCTTGTCTGAAACCAGACGGCCCAGGTGTTTGATATTTGGTATGAAGCTTCATCTAGTGGATCTCTACCAAGATGGGTCAAATTATAGCCCTGGAGCCAAAATTGCCCGTGTGTTGGGGCCCACTGGTTTTACATAGGCTTATATTGGAAAAACCTTTAAAAATCTTCTTGTCTGAAACCAAATCTAGGTCACAGGAGCCAAAAATAGATGATTTTCACTGAAAACTTACAAAATCCCCTTCTCTTTGACCACAAGGACCAGGCCTTTGATATTTGGTATGAAGCTTCATCTAATGTACCTGAACCACGATTGTTCAAATTATAGCCCTGGGGCCAAAAGTGCCCCCGCGCCGGGGCACACCAGTATTACATATACTGATAAAGGGAAAACCTTTTAAAAATCTTCTTGTCTGAAACCAGAAGGCCCAGGTGTTTGATATGTGGTATGAAGTTGTATCTAGTGGACCTCTACCAAGATTGTTCAAATTATACCCCTGGGGCCGAAAAGCCCCCGCGCCGGGTCCACCAGTTTAACATAGACTTATACAGGGAAAATTTTTAAAAATATTCTCTTCTGAAACCAGAACGCCCAGGCCTTTGATATTTAGTATGAAGCTTCATCTAGTGGACCTCTACCATGATTGGTCAAATTATAGCCCTGGGGCTAAAATGGACCTGCCCCGGAGTCCACCGGTTATACATGGACTATATAGGGAAAACCTTTAAAAATCTTCTTGTCTGAAACCAGATGGCCGAGGTGTTTGATCTTTGGTATGAAGTTGTATCTAGTTCAAATTATAGCCCTGTGACCAAAAATGCCTCCCCGCTAGGGCCCGCCGGTTATACATAGACTTATATGGGGAAAACTTTTAAAAATCTACTTGTCTGAAACCAGACGCGGGGGCCCACCAGTATTACGTAGACTTATAAAAGGAAAACCTTTTAAAAATCTTCTTGTCTGAAAACAGAACAGAAGGCCCAAGTGTTTGATATGTGGTATGAAGTTGTATCTAGTGGACCTCTACCAAGATTTGGGCCGAAAAAGCCCCCCCCCCCCCCCCCACAGCGGCTGGCCCACCAGTTTTACATATACTTATACAGGGAAAACTTTTGAAAATATTCTCCTCTGAAACCAGAAGCAGAAGGCCCAGGCCTTTGATATTTGGTATGAAGCTTCATCTAGCGGACCTCTACCAAGATTTGTCAAATTGTAGCCCTGGGGCCAAAAGTTGCCCTGCCCCGGGGTCCACCGGTTATACATGGACTTATATAGCGACAGCCTTTAAAAATCTTCTTGTCTGAAACCAGATGGCCCAGGTGTTTGATATTTGGTATGAAGTTGCATCGAGTTCAAATTATAGCTCTGAGACCAAAAGTGCCTCCCTGCTAGGGCCCACCGGTTTTACATAGACTTATGTAGGAAAAACCTTTAAAATCTACTTGTCTGAAACCAGACGCCGGGGCCCACCAGTATAACGTAGATTTATAAAGGGAAAACCTTTTAAAACTCTTCTTGTCTAAAACCAGAAGGCCCAGGTGTTTGATATGTGGTATGAAGTTGTATGTAGTGGACCTCTACCAAGATTGTTCAAATTATACCCCTGGGGCCGAAAAAGCCCCCGCGCCGAGCCCACCAGGTTTAAATAGACTTATATAGGGAACACCTTTAAAAATATTCTCCTCTGAAACCAGAAAGCCCAAGCCTTTGATATTTGGTACGAAGCTTCATCTAGTGGACCTCCACCAAGATTGGTCAATTGTTCAAATTATAGCCCTAGAGCCAAAAATTGCCCCCGCGCCAGGGCCCGGTGGTTTTACATAGGCTTATATAGGGAACACATTTAAAAATCGTCTTTTCCGAAACCAGAAGGCCCAGGTCTTTGATATTTGGTATGAAGCCTTATCTAGTGGACCGCTACCAAGATTGTTCAAATTATAGCCCTGGAGCCAATAATGCCCACACGCCGGGGCACATTGGTTTGTACATAGGCTTATATAGGGAAAACCTTTAGAAATCTTCTTGTCTGAAACCAGAAGGCCTATGTCTTTGATGTATTTGGTATGAAGCTTCATTATTAGGGAAATTCCGTTAAGTTGAATTTTGTCGTTGTCCTGACCAAAGGGCGAAGCAAAAATACCCAACCAACAAGCATGCCGTTTGTCGTATGTAATGTTGCTGTTATCCGATATTCTTTTGAACTTGAAACCAGAAGGTAAGAGCATATTTAACCCACCGTATACTAGTGGAATCTTCCATAGCTATATGTTGGACAAGTCCATTTGTCATATAAGGGGTGTCAGGCCTATTTTTTGTTTTTATTCTATCTTTGACGGAAAATTCTGCTAGAAAACAGTGTAGGCCCTGATCAGACGCCGCGTTCTGCGGCGTCTGATCTGGGCCTGCACTGTTTGCTAAGAGTGTAGGCCTTAATAAGATGCCGCGTTCTGCTGCGTCTGATCTGGGCCTGTACTGTTGGCCAAGGTACCCCTTTAGGGGTTTCCCGCATACAAGATTCTGGAGCCAACAAGTTGTGAAAAACTAATACGAAATGTCGATAGTTAATACATTGTTAAAACATTGCTTGTTTACAGTAGAGCTTTAATGGCTCATATATTATTGCTCATTGACCATGGATGAGTCGAACCTATTCTTGAGTCCGAGCAGATTTTCTCCAAATACGAAAAAGGGATAATTAAGGAAGATTTCCTTCTTGTAGCTTGCAAATGTATGCTGTCTGTACTAATTAAAATCGCCTCGATGAGGCTATTCTAATAGTTACACACAACATACATTTATAATATAGAACACCGAAAAGATATCCAGAAATTATCACCATTATGCCTCCTGGTATGGCATTAATAGTAACCCTCCATGGCTCGAACTACCGCTCTCTAGAACAAATTTTCATGATCTCAAAGGGGTTCGAGCCATCGAAGTTCGACTGTAGTATGACAATATGCATATATAGTAACTTTTACAAATGCAAAAGTTACTCACATTTTTCAGCAAACAATACCACTGTATCAAATATTGCACTTATTAGACAGTTAACGTTTTGACCACTAACGAGCTCGTTAAGCCATCCATCACGAAAACACGCCTATATAAGTTCCACCCCTTTGAACCCCACTTTTATATAGTAAAATTGGAGTTTACAGGGGTAAATCTTATATTTCTTATTTCTGCTCTAAAATAAAGATTGTGGGTACTCGTTAGAACCGCCTCAATGAGGCGGTTCTACCGAGTACCCACAATCTATATTTGGGCAGAAATAAGAAACATATCACATTTTTTCATTTAAAAATTTTCGTTTTTTCGGTTGTAAAGTTTATAATGCATTGGTATATGCGTGTTTTCGTTATGTTAACAATGCCTTGAGCAATTGGAACCAGGTTGACAAGTTTCCGTATAGAGCACATATACGTAGTACTCTGATCACCTGCGCATCTGCATAGACTGATCAGAGTCTACTGTGCGAACATAGCCGCAGACAATTTTGCTTTCCGAAGCACATTTATAAAAAAAGCCGCTTGCGCGAGTAATAACTTAACCCATTGCACATCATGAAAATACACCTATATAATTGTGACCCCCTTAAATCCCAATTTATATCGTAAAACTGGGGTTTACAGGGGTAAATCTTATTTTTCTTATTTCTGCTCTAAAATATAGATCGTGGGTACTCGTTAGAACCGCCTCATCGAGGCGGTTCTAACGAATACCCACGATCTATATTTTGAGCAGAAATAAAGAAAATATGACATTTTTTATCTTAAAGTTTTCGTTTTTTAGCCGGTAAAATTCACAATGTATTTGTATAGGCGTGTTTTCGTAATGAGACTTATCGTTTGTAAAATGCTGACAAGTTCATGTGTCATTTAGGGGTGTCCGGCATGTTTTTATTCACTTTTAGTCTATTTTTGAAAATCCAGTTAGCCAAACTTTAACCCTGATCAGCAGTCGCATTATGCAGCGTCCGATCTGGGTCTTCAGAATTTGCCCATTTCCATTTAAGGGTTTCCAGGTAAGAACTGGATCAAATAAATGCCCCCGTTTGATTTTTGTTTGTTTGATTTGTGGTTTAACGTTCCCGTCAACACTGTAAAGGTCATTTTGGAGACGCTGCTTCCAATTTTGTGGGACTTTTACCCAACATTGAAATGAAAGGACATCTCAAGCCCTGTCGCCTGAAACCAATAGAGTTTATAAGCATGGGCGGTCCGACTCGTACCGCTTTGCCTGGTCAGGCTAAGATCGTCTAAGCAATTTACCAGTACTCGTGTGCGGGTCAGTTTCAGCTCTGCGTGGAAGCATCATGCAGCCCATCTATTTCTTCAAGCCCCAATGAGCGGGGGCCTTATGTTCTGATCAGACTGCATGTGTGCTGATCAGACTGCATGTGTGCAGATCAAACTGCATGTGTACTGATCAGACTGCATGTGTGCTGATCAGACTGCATGTGTGCAGATCAAACTGCATGTGTACTTATCAGACTGCATGTGTACTGATCAGACTGCATGTGTACTGATCAGACTGCATGTGTACTGATCAGACTGCATGTGTACTGATCAGACTGCATGTGTGCAGATCAAACTGCATGTGTACTGATCAGACTGCATGTGTACTGATCAGACTGCATGTGTGCAGATCAAACTGCATGTGTACTTATCAGACTGCATGTGTACTGATCAGACTGCATGTGTACTTATCAGACTGCATGTGTACTGATCAGACTGCATGTGTAATGATCAGACTGCATGTGTGCAGATCAAACTGCATGTGTGCAGATCAAACTGCATGTGTACTCATCAGACTGCATGTGTACTGATCAGAGTGCATGTGTAGTGATCAGACTGCATGCATATGTGATAATCAGACTGCATATGTGATAATCAGATTGTATGTGTGTGATCAGACTGCATGAGACCTGATCAGACTGCATGTGTACTGATCAGAGTGCATGATCGCTGATCAGACTGCATATGTAATGATCAGACTGCATGTGTGCTGATCAGACTGCATGCGTATTGATCAGACTGCATGTGTGCCGATCCGACTCCATATGTGCTGATCATACTGCATGCGTGTTGATCAGACTGCATGAGTGCTGATACGACTCCATATGTGCTAATCAGACTGCATATGTGCTGATCAGACTGCATATGTGCTGATCACACTGTGTGTGTGCTAATAATACTGCATGAGTGCTAATCAGACTGCATATGTGCTTATCAGACTGCATGTGTGCTAATCAGACTGCATGTGTGCTAATCAGACTGCATATATGCTGATCAGACGGCATGTGTGCTTATCAGACTGCATGTGTACTGATCAGACTGCATGTGTGCTAATCAGATTGCATGAGTGCTAATCAGACTGCATATGTGCTGATCAGACTGCATGTGTGCTAATCAGACTGCATGTGTGCTAATCAGACTGCATATGTGCTGATCAGACTGCATGTGTACTGTTTAGACTGCATGTGTACTAATCAGATTGCACGAGTGCTAATCAGACTGCATATGTGCTGATCAGACGGCATGTGTATTGATCCGAGTGCATGAGTGCTTATCAGACTGCGTGTGTACTAATTGGACTGCATGTGTGCTGATCAAAGTGCATTTGTACTGATCAGTGTGCATTAGTGCTGATAAGACTGCACGTGTGCTGATCAAAGTGCATGCATGTGTGCTAAACAGACTGCATGAGTGCTGATCAGACAGCAGGTGTACTGATCAGTGTGCATGAGTGCTAATGAGACTACATGTTTGCTGATCAGACTGCATATGTGTTGATCAGACATCATGTGTGCTGATCAGACTGCGTGAGTGCTAATCAGACAGCATGTGTACTGATCAATGTGCATGAGTGCTGATCAGATTGCATGTGCACGGATCAGACTGAATGTGCTCTAATCAGATTGCATATGTGCTGATCAGCCTGCATGTGTACTGATCAGACTGCATGTGTACTGATCAGACTGCACGTGTGCTGATCAGACTGCATGTGTGCTGATCAGACTGCTCGGATGTTGTCCACAAATGGTAAAAGCAGATTTTCTGACGTCGTTGCTCGTATAATAAATAACTTAAATACCGTATTTAACCTAAATATTCGGAAACCTAACATTCTTAACATACTTGTTCTAAAATATTAACAAATATAATTTTCTTCCAGATGTTGTGTCTAAACATGGCTGGATGAGTAGCAAATAGTGTAGACCCTGATGAGACGCCGCGTTCTGCGGTGTCTCATCTGGGTCTGCACTATTTGCTCGGGCCTATATGTCCAAACACATACGGTAAAATACCGCAGTCGAGAATTCAAACAATATTAATGCACGTGTTCCAATAGTGTCATTTTAATTAAATATACCACAGTTCAAACGTCTTATCTTTTTCTCTTGGGAAAATCACAGCAATGAAGCAGTTCTTGGAATATTCAATAAACTGATTTACCACAAAACTTTGCACCACCGTGTTTGTTTGTTTAACGTCCCCGTCAACACAGTACAGGTCATTTTGGAGACGTTGCTTTCAAGTTTGTGGGACTTTTACCCGACATTGAGATGAAATGACATTTCAAGCCCTGTCGCCCAATGAAACCAACAGGGTTTATAAGCATGGACGGTCCGACTCGCACCGCTATGCCTGGGCAGGCTTAGATCCTCTAAGCGGATTACCAGTACTCATGTACTGTCTGATTCAGCTCTGCATGGAAGCATCATTCAGTCTATCTATTTCTTCAAGCCCCGAGGGGCGAGGGCCGGCGCCCCGTCCATCGGGGCTTGGAGAAATAGATTAAGTTGCATGCGATTCCGCGCAGAGCTGTAAACAAACGCACTTATTAATACTGGAAAACCGCTTAGAAGATAAAGTCTGCCAAGGAAAAGTGTTACCACTTGGTCCGCCCCCTAAACACTTGGGGTTTCTTCGGGCGGAAGGGCTTTGGATGTAATTTTATCTCAATATTGGGTAAAAGTTCAATAAAAGCGGAAGTAGCGTCCTGAAAAATGACCTAAATAGTGTTGACGGGGACAAACAAACCACAAAAACTTAAGCTAGAAAGGGTTACATGTTGATCTCTGTGGCATTTCATACTCCGAGGTACGTAGCATCAACGTTTGCAGCTTTGTTCAAATGTCAGGAGATACTAACCATGACTTTTATTCATTGTTCAAAATCTCCATTTTAAGAATGATGCCATTGTAATATACCAAATAATGTCTGTCTTTTGTCACTTTCAACATTGCCGAGATAGACAAGGTATATATGAGCTTTTTTCGTGACGTACTTCCGGTTCTATAAATAGAACGGGAAAAGCCCTGGCCGTCATCTGTCGTATTGCTTCAAAGGCAGTGGGACAGATAAAGTGTTAATTACAGCGTAAAACAGCGGAATTCTTTAAAACTTTTGAGGAATTCTAATGTAAGATAATGGGAGAAACACCGATATGCTGCCAGATGTGAAATTTCGCATTACGAAAATGATATATTGTACATACGAACTCTCTCTCTCTCTCTCTCTCTCTCTCTCTCTCTCTCTCTCTCTCTCTCACACTCTCTCTCTCTCTCTCTCTCTCAGCGCACCAACAATTAGCGAGCGCAGGCAAATGTAAATTACAGTTTCGCGTTAAATGACGCTACGTCAACCGACATGTAGCGTGTCAACAACGTCGTGTCTACATCAAACCAACTTCAAAGCGATGCATTGAATTTGACATTGCAACGTCGATGAAACGTCACAACGTTTCGTTGGCGATAATACGGCGGTGCTTGATAAAATGTCATTTGCCCAGTGCTCGGACCCATCAAGACTTAGTGGGATTGGAACATTAAATTCAAAACAAACGTAGAACACCCTTTCAGAGCATAAGCATGTTAAACACTCCTTCGCAAGTGCAAGATTTTACAATAAAATCTGGTTGATTCGTAGATTGGTTCTACATGCCCAGCCCTTAGGTCTTCATTAACCCATTTGGTACCGGAAACCCCAAAAGGGGTAAGTGACAAACAGTGCAGGCCCAGATCAGACGCCGCAGAACCCGGCGTCTGATCGGGCCTACACTGTTTGCAAAAGTTCGGCCATTTTCCAAATAAATTTTGAAGAAAACACAACCTGACACCCCTCAATATTGAAAATGACTCCTGGTATATATAAGGAGGAAGATTCCATCAGGTACAAAAAAGGTTATTGGCTTCTTCGATACAGGGATCAGTCAAACCATCTCAACGGTCACGTGCCATTGAAGTGAGTTTGAGTGGTTGTCGACGGCATTACGTCGAGCCAACGTTGACTCGACACCCGTCTGTAAGTCCACTCATTGGTTGTTGTTTTGTTTCGACTGTCAGTATATTTATTTGTACAAAAAGGGTTATGGGCTTCTTCGATACAGGGATCAGTCAAACCATCTCAACGGTCACGTGTCATTGAAGTGAGTTTGAGTGGTTGTCGACGGCATTACGTCGAGCCAACGTTGACTCGACACCCGTCTGTAAGTCCACTCATTGGTTGTTGTTTTTTTTCGACTGTCAGTATATTTATTTGTCTGTCTAACAGTCCGTCCGTTCTTCTGTTAGTCAGTCATTCAGTCAGTCGGTCTGTGTGTCTCAGATAGATAGATAGATAGATAGATAGATAGATAGATAGATAAGATAGATAAGATAGATAGATAGATAGATAGATAGATAGATAGATAGATAGATAGATAGATCGCGAATAAAACGAAAGTTACGTAAAAACTTATTTTGTGAATAACGGTATCTCAAGCCATTGACATGGGTCATTCACGAAAAGATTTTCGTCAATTAAAAACGGATTTAGGATAAATGAATTTCGGTAATGAAAGTAAAATATCATTCTTTCCTTCTCGAGGCATTATTTCAATGAAAACGGGTATATTTTCTCTCAAAATGTCTGAATATTGTTAGCATTTTCAGTTCCGCCGATACATTTGAATTTCGACTGTCAGTATATTTATTTGTCTGTCTAACAGTCCGTCCGTTCTTCTGTTAGTCAGTCATTCAGTCAGTCGGTCTGTGTGTCTCAGATAGATAGATAGATAGATAGATAGATAGATAGATAGATAGATAGATAGATAGATAGATAGATAGATAGACAGATAGATAGATAGATAGATAGATAGATAGATAGATAGATAGATAGATAGATAGATAGATAGATAGATAGATAGATAGATAGATAGATAGATAGATAGATAGATAGATAGCGAATAAAACGAAAGTTACGTAAAAACTTATTTTGTGAATAACGGTATCTCAAGCCATTGACATGGGTCATTCACGAAAAGATTTTCGTCAATTAAAAACAGATTTAGGATAAATGAATTTCGGTAATGAAAGTAAAATATCATTCTTTCCTTCTCGAGGCATTATTTCAATGAAAACGGGTATATTTTCTCTCAAAATGTCTGAATATTGTAAGCATTTTCAGTTCCGCCGATACATTTGAATAGCGATGGCCGTTTCAATTGACGGCCAGTACTTTGCGCATGCGCAAGAATGACGTCATAAACGGAATTCCTAAAACCTCCTATACGTACGAACATTTCATAGGAAAGTGAATCTATTGAACAACATCAATGAATACGCATACATAAAATGTATTATGCTGTATATTCATAATTCACGACCCGTTTGCACAGGCGTTTAGCTGTTTTGCAATTTGTATAATTCGAGAGACTAACCATTTAAAGCACTCGGGTCAAGTTGTAAAAAGCGCTACTAGCTCGGCGAGTTCATTTGTTGTCAAAATGTTAACGGTCATGGTAAGTACAATATGAGCCGGGGTACAGCATTTCCAACAACTTACATGTGCGCCCAGCGAAGAATCAGATCAGCCTGCGCATCAATATAGTCTAACCAGAGACTTCTCTTGCTGCATCAAGGAGCACTGGGCCCTTAGCTATCCTTAGAGCACACAACAAAGACTTTGATCAGACTACGCGGATGCGAAGGCTGATCTGAGTCTTCGTTGGGCACACGCCTTATTGTAGGCTTTGTCGTGCGCTGGCTCTTATATAATGCACTGGCGTTTTTGCTGACAAAAAAAAAGGTGAGCATTTTTTGTCAACAAAAATATTAGCATATTTGCCATATTAAATGGTCAAAATTTCAAGGATACGTTAACTAACGACATATTTAAAGACACATTTTTTCCTTAAATAAAGGGGTGGCCTGTCTAATGATCTTCAATAAACATTTCCTTCGGACCATAGTGCATTATGAGGTGATTATGAGCAGATTTCTTGTTTAATAGGGGGCTCAATAAGGGTACTTGAGTGATAGTGTAATTTACTGAGATAGTTTCCAACAAAATATTGTTTTAAACCACTTTTTTTTATTTAAAAATAAAGTAAAGAAAAACACTGTTATCCATTGTTTCCTTTACTCAAAAGGGCAAAGAAGTAAACAAACATGGTAAATGAATTGATTAACCTCAAAATTTAATCACTCAATTAACCTTTATTTATTTATTTATTTTGGTTGAAAGTATGTGACACAAAAAAATCATATAATGTCTAAAACATTCGCATTTTATAGTTTCAGTCTAGATGGAACTATAAAATGTTCTTTATTTTAGACACAATCATATCAGAAAAGAGAGAAAAAATGATTTTTTTAAAGATTTTTTTCACCTTTTCAAGTTCAAAACTAAAATAACAAACACAATTAAATTTATTTTTCTTGTTTATAATGACAACATAGGTTGTGGGTGCTCGTTAGAATCGCCTCATTGAGGTGGTTCAGACGAGTACCGACAACCTATGACTCAATGGGATGATTCTAACGAGCACCCACAGCCTATGACTTGGAGCAGAAATAAGGAAAATTATGTATACCCCTTAAAACCCCATTTTCTCTATAGAAAGTGGGGTTTAGGGGATGTTCCTTTTTCTTCAAAAACATATATTGTGTGTCCCCGTTAGAACCGCCTCATGGAAGCAGTTCTAACGAGCAGTCACACTGTAAAAAAATTGTGGGTACTCGTCAGAACCGCTTCGCCGGGGTGGTTCTAATGAGTTTGTTTGTATTGGAGTTTTACGGCCCAGTCAACACTATTTAGGTCATTTTTGAGCCGGTCAGTTTACCTATCAACATTTTCCTGGGCAGGCTATACGTAAGCGGTTAACCAGTACAGTGCACATTCTTTCGCCAGAAACTGACAGCTGCCCTGCTTGAATCAGCGGAAGGGAGAGAATGACCGTAGAAAAGATTTCATGATCAATCTCCACGAAAGAATGTTGCCGACCCGGGCGGGAGTCGAACCCGCGTCCTGCTCAACAGTCAGACCTACATCCAACTGAGCCACTGAGGCCGGCGGTTCTAATGAGTACCCACAATATATGTTAAGAGCAGAAATAATAAAGTTATCAGGATTATCTGAAAAAAAAATAATTCATTGTGGGTTGTAAAAATTTACCAATATATTTGAATTGGCATTTTCTGTAATGATTCTAGATAATGGCTTCTAAATATAAAATCGGAAAAAGTGCTGTTGTTTCTTCCATGCAAATCAAAATTAGAATTTAGGTGTAAATGAATAGATATCATATCCCTAATCTCCGTTCAGAAAATCTGAATCATCGATTTTTTCGATTCTCGCGTTTAATACTCATTTTAGCCCATACATCACTATGGGAACGTTTTAGACCTCACTCTCCGCCGATTTCTCCAGCAATTCGTATACGTCTGCGATAGCCAGGAAAGTTTGTGATTATTTGGAGAAAAGTGCAAAATCTAAATTTTCTTCCACAGACTAAGACATTCTGACAGGTTCGTCACACCCTTTTAAATCATATATAGAAGTGGCTACTGCACTTGTAAATTAAAAGGGCGTATATGTTTTATTTGCACGATCACTTCATGGAAAATCATTAGCTGTGACACCACATCCGATATCGGTATATTTTTTTTTGACCACTGTTGACAGCACATTACGCTATTGGCTCCCCGTTCCTAGTGAGCCTCTATCCAGCCATTCGAATGTAAGGTGTGTTGTAACTGCATATCTATTTATTAAGTGCATCACATGGATTTGAATATTTATTATTTTACCTGACAATCATCGTCAAATGGACTTAGTCTGTGGTCTCATTTCTTTGTTTTGCAATTTTCTCCAAATAATCACAGCCTTCCCTGACTGTCGCAGAGGCATATGACCTGTTGGAGAAGTCGGCGGAGGGTCAGGTCTAAAACTTTACCACATAGATGTATGGGCTAAAATGAGTATTTAAAGGAAGAAACGAAAAAATCGAGGATTCAGATTTTCTGAACGGAGTTTAGGTAATTTATTACCCTCTCTTGGTCCCCTACCTGTAAGACAGCCTGAATACCCCAAGTGTATATTACCTCAAGGCTGGATTCTTTAATAAACGGTCATTAGGATGTTATGTAATCGAAAAATGTGATTTTAACTTTGAACAACTGATCCCAAAAGGTCATGTCCTTTACGTACTTTTTTTCAAGTTAATTATCACGTGAGCCGGGGCATATAAAAACTAGCAGCGAAGACTCATATCAGCCTGCGTTACTGTACAATCCGATTACGATAACACATCCGTGTTCTTTTTATTTCTCCAAAATGGTTACTTTTCTGTGATTTTTCTTATAATTAGACTCAAAACATAGATTGTGTGTGCTCGTTGGAACCGCCTCATCGAGGCGGTTCTAACTAGTACCCACAACCTATGTCTTGGAGCACAAATGAGTGAGTGAGTGTTTGAGTTTTACGTCCCACCAACAGCTAAGGTCATATGGAGACGGGACCTCGGTTTAAAGACTCATCCGAAAGTCTGGAGAAGCCCGGGATCGATCCTGCGAACCCTGGTTTACAAGGCGAGTAGCGTAACCACTGCACCACGGAGGCTTCTATTGGAGCACAAATAAAAAAGACAATGAATACATCTGTAAACCCCACGTTTTCTGTATAAAGTGGGGTTTAGAGGGGTATTCATTACACGGACTTGATCAGTCTTTGCTGTTGCACCGGTCTTTTATAGCCTATGGAAAACCCAAAGGCAAACAAAAGAGTAGGCGCCGGTCAGACTGGATAGATGTGCATGGTGATCTGAGTCTGTCTTGTAGTTTTGTCGTTTCCTGTTTCGTGTATCACCAGGCTATCAAGTCTGTGTAATGAACACCACTCTAAATCCCACTTTATGTAGGGTATCCATTATTTTTCTTATTTCTGCTCAAAGACAAAGATTGTTGGTACTCGTTAGAAACGCTATCACTGAGGCGGTTCTAACGGGCACCTACAATCTGTATTTGGACTAGAAATAAGAAAAATATCAAACATTTTCATCAAAAACAGGATTCATCACGAAAACACGCCTATATAATTTTGACTCCCTTGAACCCCACTTTTATACAGTAAAACTGGGCTTTACAGGGGTAAACCTTATTTTTCTTATTTCTGCTCTAAAATATAGATTGTGGGTACTTGTTAGAACCGCTTGATGAGGTGGTTCTTACTGTGACGAGTACCCACAATCTATATTTTGAGCAGAAATAAGAAAAATATCACACTTTTTTCATCTTAAAATTTTGGTTTTCCCGACTGCAAAGTTTACAGTGCAATTGTATAGGCGTGTTTTCGTAATGTGCTCTAGAAATAAGAAAAACTTCATTTTAGCACACGGGTGTGTTATCATTATTGCTTCAAAAATTAGTTGTCAGATAAGACTTATGGAAATGCTTTTAAGGTAATGTTATCAGTACAATTAACAATATGAAGGGTTTGTTAGTGCTTTATGTTCCAGTCCTAGATATTATCACACCTGCTTGCAGAATCAACATTGCTAATGGATATTGCTGTTTTGAACGTGTCATGCCTGATACGACGTGCAAATATTGCACTTAATTTAGATTCGACGACGGTGAAGTGTTAGAGATTCACGGGTCGCTCATGCTGTCGAGAATCTCACCCAACCAGGAACATACGTCAACGTTAACTCCCTTGAAAACAAACCATGCGGATCTCCAATAAGCTGTTACATTTCCCCTGTCTTCACCAACTGCTCACACGGAAGGCCCGAGGGCGGAGCCTATTCAGTGACGTTCCGGTGTCAATATATCCCTGCATTCCATACCCGAAGATAGTGGTGAGATTCATATCCCACTTCTGCCACCATATTCTAGTGGTTGCTTGGTCGTTCACTAAATCAAGACAGCGAAGGCACCCTTCAAAAATTGTATGTCTAAAGTCTGTTAATTAAGGAATTACGCTTCTCCATCCTGCTAAGAAGTCCATGAAATTGACACCCTTCCTAGCTCCGCTGTATGTGAAGAAAACTGAGGTTTATGGGAGTATACTTTATTTTTCTTATTTCTGCTCCAAAACATAACCTGCGTGTACTCGTTAGAACCGCCTCAATGTGGTGGTTCTAACGAGCACCTGCAACCTATGTTTTTGTTGTTTTGTTTTTAGAAATAGGAAAAATATCACATTTTTATCAGAAAAGTAACCGTTTTCGAGATCTGAAAGATTGCTATCGTTATGAAGTGATCTAGTATAATATGTGTTACATTTTCTTTTAAATCTGTATTTCTGGATGATATCGCACGCATTCACCAATCATTATAGCCTTGAATGTTGCCGTGCAGGCCTGATCAGGCTGGGTACACGCTGGCTGATATCAGTTTTTTTATTGTTAATTGCACACCAAAAGACGGGTTTGAAAATACTTCGGTAACATTGTACGACATGGCGATTTATTTATGTTATTGTTTGTTACTTACTGTCTGTATCACTTGTGTCTTTTAATTTTGGATGGCCATATGGCCATTTTGTGGGAAAGTAACTGTCCTTATGGCCTTCCTTTGTTTTGGTTTCCATTATGGTCTGGTCGCTTAATGTTTGTATTTCTTTCCCTTTGGTGTCTTTGATGGGTGGAGTAAGTTAATTGTATCGATTTCTGATCTTTGTTTTACTTCTACATTGTATCTGTAAGGGAGATGTAACTGGCTGCCTTATTAGCTGTTTATGTGACACAAAGCTTTGACAACATCTGTCTGCCTGAAAATATGCGAAAAGGTTTGTACAAAACAACCATTAGGACATTCAGACTACAGTAGAATTTCAATAACTGGAATACCGTTGGGGATATGAAATTGCTTGATATAGGGGTAATTCGAGCCATTGATGCGTAATCATAACCCCTTGCAATGAGATTAATAAGAACCTATCTTCTATAAAACAAACTTTTAAGGTATATTGTGTGTACTTAGTAGAATCGCCTCAATAAGACGATTCTTATAAGAACACAAGGCATACCTTTTAACCCATACATTCCTGGTGTTCCACGTTCGACCCATTGGCAAGCACTCGGTAGACCGAGGTCAGACGTCACAGCACGCGGCGTCTGATCTAGGTCTACTCTGTTTATTGAAACAACATACGTGGGGTGATCAATAAATTCGAGAACGTTTGCTATAACTTTTTAATAAACAACCAATCGCAATAAAATTTATATGGTCGATAGAATAGCACGTTACGGACAACGTCATTAAGGTATTACGTTCGTGACGTCACTAGTTTTTCAATGACGTCATATTTTCGACGTCCTACTTCACGTTCACCGTTCAGAAATGGCTGACGACGTTGTTGCAGAACAGAGGACTATCATTAAATTCTACGTAAAATTAGGGAAGACTATGAGCGAAATCAAAGAGGATCTCCAAAAAGTATACGGAGAAGCAGCATTTTTGAAATCTTGTATTCATAAATAGTGGCATTGCTTCAGTGACGGAAGAACATCGACCAAAAATGACGCCCGATCTTGCCGCATTGTGAAGTATTCTACAGAGGAAAACTGTGCTGCCATTGAACAATATGTAATGGAAGACAGGCGAGTGACTGTTAGAAATGTAGCGGAGGACTTTAACTTAAGTTATGGTGCAGCCCAAGAGATTCTGACGGAAAAGCTTGAATTAAGCCGCGTCTGTGCAAGACGGGTACCCCTTCTACTTCAGCCTGACCAGAAGAGAGTAAGGAGACAGATCTGTCGAGATATTCTCAACCGATATGCAGAGGAAGGTGATGGGTTCCTGAATAAAATAATAACATGTGGTGAAACATGGTTCCACTTCTTTGAGCCGGAAAGCAAGCAGCAGAGTTCCGTGTGGAAGCATGCATCGTCACCATCGCCTGTAAAAGCCCGACTTTCAAAGCCAGTGGGTAAAGTTATGTCCATCATATTCTCTGACACAAAAGGAATTGTGTTGAATCACATGGTGCCAGCTAAAACTACAGTCAATAGTGAATACCACGCACATCTAATTAAATTCCAGTTGCAGAGAGCTATTCGAGATAAACGTCCTGAACTTGTAAGGTAGGGGTTCATTTTGCACCAAGACAACGCTCCAGTGCACGTGAGTCAACTTGTGACGTCCACCCTCAAGGAAATGGGTATCGAAACTCTACCGCATCCACCGTATAGCCCAGACTTGGTTATATGTGACTTTTTCCTGTTTCCAAATATGAAGGATCAGCTGCGTGGAGTAAAATATGAGACGCGAGATTAACTGCTATAACGGTGGCGCTTAGGGAGGTGTCACGTGACGCCTTACGTCACGCGTTCGGCACGTGGATGAGCAGATGTCAAAAGTGTATCAAGGTCAAGGGATCCTATGTCGAGAATTAATAAACAGTATGCGTGAGTATCGTTTTTCATTATTAAGTTATAGCAAAAGTTCTCGAATTTATTGATCACCCCTCGTATATTTGGCAAAACTTACCACACACAAAATAAACCTGACACCCCTATAATGGGAAATGGATCACTCCAAACATATTAGCCGGAAGATTCCATTGTCTGGAAAGCCTCCTTAAAACATATGGATATCTGGTGCTATTCGATAAATTCTATAGGGACTCAAGTGCGAATTCGAATTAACCATGATAAAACGAGGTACCGTGTTCTAGTTATTGAAGTTTCACTGTAAATGGGTACGTGTTGTCTTGTATTTTGTATGTGCCTGCATGCAATTCACATTCTCAGCGGAGGTGTGTGCTTGGGTGAGGCGAAGCTGCCATGTTGAAGTCAGTTACATGAATAGGCACTCTAGCAAATATCGAATTAATTGCGAAATAAAAACGCCTGAACTTATGCCGCACGAGGAACGTCACCATCCAAGAAATCATCGCATTTATCATAAATTTTGCAGGAAACAAACCCCATCTACAAAAGATAGATGTAAATCCAAAAACTGGGCCGCAGCATAACAGGAATTTGCTTTATATAACTGAAGTTTTGGGGGTGGGGATAAATACTCGTATGCCTGATCAAACCATCGAAATAATATTGGCAATATTGTATAAATTATCCAAATATTTAGAAGTCGAGCTAAAGGCTTCAATGATTTCAGACGGGTTTTCAACGGAAACGGACATCATAAAGTCTCGTTCATAACAGTACAAGAACAGACCAGCCTCAAGGGGTGCGCAATTCGTACCCATCGGAATACCCGACACAATTTGTCTAAATAACTTAGTACCAAATCTTAGGTAAATATTGTCAGGTAGAAAGGTAAGAACTTCTCACACTTTCTGGCATGACAATAATGTATAATTTAATGCTATTCAGAAGCGAAAAAGCATTTCTTACATTGCATGCAAGATAGAGGGAATCTTCTCATTCAGTTAAATCATTAAGTTTTACTTTTATAAGCCTTATAAGGAAGTGTAGTGTAAAGGATGGAACAATCATAAGTATACAGACTTGAAGCACGAAAACGTCTGGATTTTAATTTATTAAAAAGCTCATTAAATTTTTATAGACCAAACAGATTATGAACCACAGTGAAAGTAGCCGAAAAGTAAAACATAAACACGCTAGTAATTTTACTTACCGTTTCAAGTAGGTGTTTTTGCTGTGGTTGCTTCATGTCTTATTTTGGTGTTTCTGATTCTTTCCTTAATCATATATGTTGTTACGTTGATGATTCTGATGTTTCTCCTATTTTGTCTGTTCATTTTAGTTTCGTTTGTCCTTCCAGTTTAATGTTTGTCATTTTGGTGAGTCTGATTCTTTCCCCCATTACGTATATTGCTCCTTTTAAGTTAGGTTTGGATATTCTGTGTTACCACCTGTTTGGAAAAGAGCTACTGACTCGATTTACATGTCTGTTTTGTTTACTGTCGTCACTCTATGTTTCGACTTCTTTCCCTAGTAAATGTGTACAGATTTGGGATCTGACTGTTTCAGTTCCTGATATTTTCTGTTTTTAATTTTCTCCCTGATCTTTCAAAGACTCCGTTGCAATATTTAATCACATGCTTTTTGATGGCAGTAAGACATGAAGTTCATAATTTAGAAAATTCAGTGATGGTACAAGAGCTTGAATTTGCAAGTAGACATGCTTTGTATGGTCTTTTATTAAGTTTAGGTTACCAATATAACGTACGAAGCTTGTCATGGCCTTCTGTAACACTTACAGCAAACTTTGCGGCTGAATGACAAATGTGGTCATCAACTACATGGTGGAGCCGACAAATAACGACGGCATTGTTAGCGACCTTGTCTGCTGGAGCCGAAACGAACGTCTTGAATACCTAGCTTAAGACGTCTTAGGTTTAGGAGATAATAAGTTAGTATTTTAGAGTGGAAAGAAATGCATTTGTTCATTAGTTTTAGAATGCTAAGTTTTCATTCTTTAAGGGCTTTATGCTCATCATACTCTAGTTCAGATCATCGATTACCAAATTCGTCCAGTGCAGCAGCGATTTCTTCTCTACATTATTGAAATCAATTTAAGAAGTAAATCGATATTTGGGTCCTTTAGAATATAAGAATCTGATATGGGGTTCTGTTGTAGATGAGCGTTTCCAACCCGAGGGATGACTGCGCTGAGCGGAACCGAGGCTTCGCCGAGGTTCCGCTCAGCACGGTCATCCCGAGGGTTGGAAACGCCCATCTACAACAGAACCCCATATTGGATTCTTATTCTTGCACAACACCTCCGGTTAGTTTTGACAGCTCGCACATGTATATTGTTTAAAAAATAAAAGTAGTGCGGAAGTAGTTCCGGCAGTTGAATAGAATTGAAGCGCATTTATGTAAGTTGCCTGGGTCGGAACACCAGGGTCAGAACATAAATTTCTATCCCAGGGTAAAATCACGGATTTCCGTGTCTGGTGTGCAAGAAATATATTTCTTATGCTAGAATCAGGGATAAATCTTTAAATTGCCAAGCAGCAGGATAGCAATCACATGTTCATGTATCAGGATCAATGTTAATATCAAGATCTGAAACAAGTTTATTGATTTTAAAAATGATATTTCTTACATGCCTTTCAATGAAATATAGAGATTTCTCAGTGAAATCGAAAACGATATTTTCACTGTTTCAAACAGTGACTGATATCAATTTAATTTTTCACTGTTTGGGACTACTTTTTTCTCGAAATCTAATTTTGTGGTCAGTTTTTTCATTGTCAGATGATTGAAAATTAATGAACTGTATTAGAATTGACGCTAAGTCGGTTCACACGTTACGAGGACGTTAATGACGTCATTTTCGACGCTGACGTCACGTATTTTTTTCGCGCGGCGTTAGATCTGTCCGCACCTTCTTTGGGACACTTATCTCTCAATTATTTCAATAACCATTCAAAGAAATGCCATCCCAGGCTATTTCTCGGGTGCAAACTTTTAGTTTACACCCAATATCATACCCAGTAAATAAGTTGGGCACCACTAAATTGACGCGAAACGACCAGGAACAAAGTTAGTTTTCTCTGAGGGTTAGTGACGCTATTAGTGAAGCTAAATATTGCCGTTTTGAAGCATGTAAGAAACAGAAAATTTGATTTTTTTTAGTGTAAGATCAAATTTTATTTCACTCATGAACACCAAAACTGGTATTTTCACTCGTGGCTACGCCACTCGTGAAAATACTGGTTTTGGTGTTCATTCGGTGAAATAAAATTCGATCTTACACTGAAAAAATCAAATATCCTCTATATCTAGCATGTTTCGTACGTTTCTTACTTACGTTTCTGGGGTTTGTTGTATTTATAACAAATTATGGGTGTCCAGTATTTGGAAAATAAGTTGGAATGGATGAAACCACCGAGATGTCCCGGCACATACTGGGCAAATCTATAAAATCCGAACCCTTATTAATGAAAGATATTTTGATGTAATAAAGTTTGTGATTAATTTCAAAATCGATGAAAGGGCGAAATCTGGGGCAATTTCACGGTCCAGTGATTTTGCCTTATATCTTGAAGACTTTCTGATATATGAACACCATACTTCATGATTATGCGTCACTATGGCCCAACTTTTGACCCAAAAATGTAGGTCACTGTGACATATATATATATATATATATATATATATGGTCCAGTGATTTTGCATTATATCTAGAAGAAGTCAATGTCACAAGGCTGACCGAAGTCTGCCAATCGTTTTCATAACAGAAAAGGAGAAGAAACACTTTGTAAAGGTTCCTAGATTTTGATGTCTCTTCCCATCTTGGGACATCAACTCTGGAGTCTGAAGTCATGGCATGAAAGCCGGGTCTCCATATGAACTTTTGAAAAAAAAAAGACCTTGAAGTTGAATCATTTCTAAGTTAAAATAACATGGTGAACAATAAGCGTTGGGATAAAAGATAAAGATTAACAATAAAGAAGCTTTATTTAACGTTGCATATTAGGAACAATTAACAGAAGGTCTGTTGAGTTTTTACGACAAACAAAGTAATTATCCTTTAACAAATACTTACCTACCTTCATTTATCTTCTTAAGACTACCCCTGCTAATGCGAGCGTCAGCCAAGGGAGATCCTTGACCCATTTTCTCACCTTTGATATGGCGCGGACGGGGATCGAACCCGCTACCTTCCGATCTCGAAGCGAAAGCTCTACCACTGAGCTATCAGGGCCGACCATGCGATTGTCATGCAATTGCAAGATCAACCCCGATAGCTTAGTGGGATCGCACATATTATGGACAGCCGCGACGCTTATTGTTCATGGGTGACAATATACGTTGCAAGAGCAACGCTTACTGTCCATACGGACAATAACGCTTCTGGTTCACATGGACAATAAGCATTTTGTAGACAATACGCGTTGTACTAAAGCCATGTCCAATTTGAAACTTGAAATCGACAACTCTGGTAGTGTGACAGCCTGTTCGTCAATGCACGAATTCGACAGTTTACCTCTTTGATGAGTTATATTTAGCAAGGTTGAATTCGACACATTAAAAATTGTACACGCACATAAGTTCGTCCGTAGGGCCACTGTAACAAAACATCATAAGACTGGCAGTACTGGTGGGTCGATTGTCTCTTAGCTGGGGAAATGATCCTGAACAGAGAATTATGCTGTTTCATTTAACCCTGCATCACGAAAATACGCCTATATAATTCTGAGCCCTTTCAACCCCATCTTTATATAGTAAAACTGGGGTTCACAGGGGTAAACCTTATTTTTCTTATTTCTGCTCTCAAATATAGATTAAGGGTACTCGTTAGAACCGCCTCGATGAGGCGGTTCTAACGTGTACCCTCAGTCTATATTTTAGCAGAAATGAGAAAAGATCACAATTTTTCATCTCTAAATTTTCGTTTTTTTTTCGGGGTTAAAGTGTACATTATATTTGTAGAGGCGTGTTTTCGTAACGAAACTTATATTTATGCAAACAGTGAAGATCCTGATCAGGCGCAACGTTCGGCCAATGACCCAGCAGATGAGTCAAGTCAATGTTTACACAGCAGTCAATGTTTTACAAATAGTTTTCTTTACACAACACTCTGACGACACAACGCCCGCGCTTTGGGTCGATTAACAAACAATCGAACCAAAGACGGATCGTGTGGATGTTCATCGTCTTTGCCCTTCGGCTGTGTTGATTGCCATGGCACAACTTGCTCAATATTGCATTCTGACAGTTCTGATACCACTTTGGCAGCAAAACTTGAAAGTTTAATATTAGTTTATGGCTTCATCCCAGTGATAAAGTTATTCCAGTGAATTGTATCGTGTATAATAAATGACACCGAGTTATAAATAGCGTCATAAATTATTAAGAAGAATCCAAGGCTAAATGAGCCCCGCCAAGCGAATTTGTGTCTTCGAGCATTCCGTCATGACAAATTTTAATTTTGCCCAGCAATTCAGAGGGACAAGGGATATGGCTTTCTGTCTGAAGGTTCTTCTCGATTCACTGCTTGTATGAGCGATCAGCGAAGGTTCTGGCGAGACTGCGCGGATGCGCAGGCTCGCCTGAACTTTCGCTGCTCGCATGGGCGATAAGTACCAAAATCGCTTGACGGGGCCCAAATAAAGACTGACTTAAGAAAACTGTAGCATGCTATAGAATAGACAGCGCATGGCCGTTATAAAAGCTATTGCTATCCTCTTTTTACAAAGGGAAAAGTTGGGTTTGCGGGGATATCCTATGTTTACACCAAAAAATAAAATAAAGCCAAAGCGCTGACAGCACTAAGTAAACAGTATTCTTACAAATGGAACAATCTGCAGCTTGGTATGCGTACGTTTCTGATTTAAGGGTTGTCGTGTTTTCTGATTCAATTATTGTAAGTTCTACATACTATCGGTGCGTTAAAGAATCAGTGTAGACCATGGTCTGACGCTGCGTCCTTTAAAGCAAACCCGTCACAGTGCATGAAGTCGTCTCCCATGTTTAAAATGGAGATTGTATTGGGGTTTCATTTTGTGGGCCAGTTTGTGTCATCTCCAAGAGAAAGGGAGAAAAAGAGATCGAAGAGATAGTGGAGATGAAAGTGATGGACAGGGAAAAAAGAGGGCAATGAATGCATCACGTGAACAAGTCCGTGAAATGAACACCCCCTAAACCCCGCTTTATATAGAGAAAACTGGGGTTTTTACGGGGGTATTCATTATTTAACTTCTTTCTATCCAAAGACATAGATCGTGGGTACTCGTTAGAACCGCCTCAATGAGGCGGTTCTAACGAGCACCCACAACCTATGTTTGAGGTAAAAATAAAAAAAAATATCACCGATTTTCATCAGAAAAGTAGCCATTTTGGAGATGTGAAAGAATGCACTATGGCGCACGGGTGTGATTTCGTAATGGCAAGAGAAGAAACAAAAGAAATAAAAACATTACGAAAGCACGCCTATACAAATACATTGTAAAGTTTATCGCCGAAAAAAAATTGAAATGAAATTCTGTGATATCTTTCTTATTTCTGCTCAAAATAAAGAGGTGTCTTTCTTATTTCTGCTCAAGATAAAGAGGTGGGTACTCAAATCTATAGTTTAGAGCAGAAATAAGCAAAATAAGGTTTACCCCTTATAACCCCAGTTTTACTATATACAAGTGAGGTTCAAGAGGCGTGTTTTCGTTATGATTTCCCCTCGTCCCTTACCTGCTACAAGGATAGCAGACCTTGTCCAACTGTTGGACGCCCGGTGACGTTAGATGTACGACACAGGCCCCCGCCCATCGGAGCTTGAAGAAATAGATGGGCTGCATAATGCTTCCACGCAGAGCTGAAACCGGCCGCACACGAGTACTGGTAAACCGCTTAGAGGAGCCAAGCCTGTCCAGGCAAAGCGGTGCGAGTCGGACCGTCCATGCTTATAAACCCTATTGTTTTCATTTGGCGAAAGGGCTTGAGATGTAATTTCATCTCAATGTCGGGTAAAAGTCCCACACAGCTGGAAGCAACTTCCCCAAAATGACCAATACAGTGTTGACGGGGACGTTAAACCTCAAATCAAACAAACAAAACCTTTGCCACACCCAATCATCCCTAAACGGAGAAAAAAATCCAATAAATGTCAACCAGCTTTACTCAAAGTCGCCAAGGGATTTGGATAGATCTTTTATACAGAAATAGATGCTTAGATCATATTTTCAAAACAAAAATAGATTCTAACAACTTAAAGACAATGTGTCACAGATTGTACGACTTTGTCAGTACATTCGCAGCAGTCTGGACCGCATTTTTTCCCATTGCATTATGGACAGCAAACAGAGTGAGTGAGTGAGTGTTTGAGATTTTCGTCTCACCAACAGCTAAGGTCATACAGAGACAGGACATCGGTTTAAAGGCTCATCCGAAAGTCTGGAGAAGCCCGGACAGCAACCGAAGTCGTGCCTATAAAGCCGAGCTACTCCGTGCGGTGTTTCGGGCGATGCAAGGTGATGATTGACTTAAGACGTGAGTCTTTGATCATTATTATATCACAAAACACGTAAATAAGCTCATTGACTTTGTTGACAGTGATATCATTAGTCTTGTCTACGGATCATATGGAGAACGCGTGCGTGTGATACCATGTTTTTTTCACCGCAGCTCAAAATGGTTTCAGAAATTAATTGATATTTTTACTTTCAGGAAGTTCGTTGGAATCGTGTTAATAGGGCGGTTCTAACGAAAATCAGCAACCTATATTTTACATCACGAAAACACGCCTATATAATTTTGATCCCCTTGAACCCCACTTTTATATAGTAAAACTGGGGTTACAGGATAAACTTATTTTTCTTATATCAGCTCCAAAATATAGATTGTAGGTACTCGTTAGAACCGCCTCGATGAGGCGGTTCTAAAGAGTACCCACAATCTATATTTTGAGCAGAAATAAGAAAAATATCACAATTTTTCATCTTTAATTTTTCATTTTTTCCCAGCGATAAAGGTTACAATGTATTTGTATAGGCGTGTTTTCGTAATGAACAAGACTAAGGAACTCAATGTATACCCTAGTAGCGCTGTGGTGCAGTGGTAAAGCATCGGATTTGAGATCGAGAGGTGGCCGGTTCGATCCTCGCAGCGCCACTTGTTGTTTCCTTGAGCAAGAAACTTTATCCACATTGCTTAGTATTGGTTCCTACCCAGGAAAAGAGGGCCACATGGAAGATTAGTACTAGTGCTTAATGTCTTACCCTCTATAAATAAGATCGATTATTATTATAATTATTATTATTATTATTATCCTAGTAACTCTACTTATCTTTATAATGAAACACATTGCGCGAACACGGATAACTCCTTTCCCACGTTTGTTTGGACTCATTTCTGAGTTCCCATGAAACATTTCCCGTAACTGCTGATTTTAATATGAATGGGAAAAGTGTCTTATCATCATGAAAACACGCTTATATAGTTTTGACCCCCTTGAACCCCACTCCTATATAGTAAAACTGGGGTTTACAGGGGTAATCCTTATATTTTTTTATTTCTGCTCTAAAACATAGATTGCGGTACTCGTTAGAACCGTCTCGATGTTTTGAGCAGATGTTTTGAGCAGAAATACGAAAATTATCACAATTTTTCTTCTTAAAATTTTCATTTTTTCGGTGTTAAAGATTACACTGTATTTGTATAGGCGTGTTTTCGTATTGTTCATTTTGAAATTGTATTTTGTCTGTACTCATTAGAATCGCCTCGATGAGTCGATTCTAATGAGTACACACAATATACATTTATTTAACAGAAAATTGAAAAGATTCCGGACATTGTGCTGTAACTAACCCTCTGTTGTTCGAACTACCCCTGCCTCAAATTATCATCGTACCAAAGGTGTTCCAGGCCCCCGCCAATCGGGGCTTGGAAAAATAGATTTGGCTGCATGTTGCTTCCACGCAACTGAACCTGTCCACTCATGTATACTGGTAAACCGCGAAGATGGACTAAGCCTGCCCAGGCAAGGTGGTGTGAGTAAGAACGTCCAGTGTAATTTGGGGGCTGGGCTTGAGATGTCATTTCATCTCAGTATATGGTGAAAGTCCCACACAATCGGACGCAACGCCTCCAAAATGATCTAAATTGTGTTAGCGGGGACGTTTAACCTCAACTCAAATAAAAAACAAAGGTGTTCCAGCCGTTGCTATAAGCGACAAGTGAAATGTCTTCAAGCATGTGCCAAATCAGCCTTCATAACCCCTCGGTCAAAATCACAAGATAAACCTCCCCAATCAGCATGAAAATGCTCTGGGCCTGTTTTTTCTGCATGTGTTACGGTTTAACGTCCCAGTCAACACTATTTATGTCACTTTAGAGACGTTACTTCCGATTTTGCGTGACTTTTACTTGAAACCGAGATGAAATGACATCTCAAGCCCTACTGCCCAAAGAGACCACTATGGTTTAAGGGGCGGTCCGACTCGTACCGGTTTTTTTATATTATTTTATAGAAGAACGAAATATATCCCTAAACACTGTCTGGTCCCCGCCCATCGGCTATTTTCCTGATGAAAATCTGTGATATTTTTCTTATTTATACCGCAAACATAGGTTGCGGGTGCTCGTTAGAACCTTATCATTGAGGCGGTTCTAACGGGTACCCATACCCTATGTCTTGGAGCAAAAATAAGAAAATTAATGTTTATCCCGTAAACCCCAATTTTCTCTATATAATGTGGGGTTTTGAGTGGGGAGGGGGCATTTTCGGACTTGTTAACGTGACGGGCTAGTAAGTCACCAAGGTAATGCCGGATGGTCCGCATCTTAAAACAATTATTTCGCTGGAATACTCTAATTGCCGTTTTCTCTTGGACCGTGTATCAATTTGAAACATACACTTTTCATCTGAAATGGCAATCTGATACAGTAAATGGAGAAGTTTAATCGTCTTATGTCTCGGGATTTATTTTAATTATTTTTCGTTTCTATGGCAGTGAAATGTTCTATTGCATTTATGTTCGAATTTACTGAAATTACAAACCGTTAAACCATACTAAGACAACTTGTATGCCAACAGTATGATGTCCTTCTGTAATACTCTGAATATAAAACACAGTAGAACTTCGATGGCTCGAACACCGATGGCTCGTTTACCATGGATGTGCCGAACCCATTCTTGAGCCACTAGCGAAATCCTCCACATAAGAAATAGTGGGGGATAATAAAGGAGATTTTAGTCTTTTACACCGAAAAAATGTCTAAAAGTATCTCGTTATGCCTCCTGACAGTAACCTCAGTAGCTCGAACTACCCCTGTCTCGAACAGATTTTCGAGGTCCCAAAGGTGTTCGAGCCATTGAAGTACGACTGTAGTAGGGAAGTTGTTTTTCTTTTCGGGTCTAGTGTGATCTTATTCTTGGGCAACTTTGCTATTCTGTCGGTACGGATAAATTATTTTTCGGATCTTTCAAAAATGACACAAAAGTAGTCCAGAGAATCCTCAGAGAATCCGTCGAGCTTGACCCACCAAAACCTGGCACACTAAGTACATGTATACACTTCCTTCGTTATCGGATCACGAAGTGAGATCTGAGGATCTCTTAGCCGAAGCTATGGAAAGGTCTAGGGCCAGTCGACTGTTAATCGCCAAAATACGTTAAACTGATGGCTATTGACAATCAACTGGTAATAGCCAAAATACGTTAAAATGGCTATAGCCAGTCGACCAAAATACGTTAAAATGGCCATTTTCAGTCGATTGTGATAGCCGAATATATGTTAAAATGGCTATTGCCAGTCTGCCAAAATACCATATGAAATCGAAACACTATACTCAGAGAAGGTTCAATTATAATTAATGCAAAATGAATGAAAGAAAAAAAAAGTAACTTCAAAATATACTCATAATTATTCGTAAATCCACAAGACGCCAAGTAAAACAACATCTTAAAGTGTCGTCTGTTTCAAAAGTATTTTTGCATCCAGGCAAACCGAGTGGACCCAGATCGGACTCTGAGTTAGGTCCACACTTTATCATATGACGTCGCGTCTGAAAGTGTAATAACGTCGTGTAATAAATTCGATAATCCACTAGTTGATTAAATATGCAAATTAGTTAGATACGCCCCATAACGTTATATGTTTGACGTCCTTAACAACGTCGCGTTTACTAATGGCGGAATATTGACATATTTGTTAAACAATAGTGAATAAAATGCATTTTAAATGTCATTTATCATATGACGTCGCGTCTGAGAGTGTAATAACGCCATTTATTACATACCTTCTATTGGAAAATTACATTAGAATCTTTCAATACATGCTCATTTTTTCGCTATTTTGATGGCACAGTCACGTGACGGGGCCAAAAATCCATATAATATGGATTTTTGGCACTGCCTTTCCATATTGGCACTGCTCCACTCTGTTGCTATAGCGATAGAACGTTAATGCCGTACTACATAAGCTTCAAAATGGCCGCAGAAAAATCACTTGAAGCAATGTCAACCCGACTTCTGGACCTATAGACAGAGCGATTGAAGACAGGGATAACAATAGATTTTGAGAAAAGTCTGAAATTTCGTGGCAAGCATGAAAAATGAAAAACAAAATACTTTTTAAAAGAAGTTCACTCACGATTGGGAAGCATTGTGAAGGACGTTGCTTTCAAGCACAGCAGGGATGTCCCAACATTTGAAGCAATAAGGTCTTGCCAACAACCTTAAACGAACAGATCCCTTCACTTATGAGGAGCTGGAAATTGTGCGGAAGAAATCTGTGGGAGGGAAACATGTCGGGACCCAAAAATTGTTGTCTTGTATTTTAACGTAAACAACTACCGCGACCAACTGCTACACACGGCATCGATAATGCAGTAGCTTGATGAATGACACTAAGAGCCTTTAAAATTAAAATGGTCTTCAAATTAGCACAAAACATTCTGTACAATACCTTAAAAAGCATTCTTTGAACTGCAGAAATTCTGTATTTAAAATGGCGATTTGTTTTTGTTTTTAAACTGACAGTTGTGACGTCACTTGTGACGTAATTTGTTGCGCACTACTATGTTACTGTATTACCGTGAGCATGGTAAGTGTAGGCCTACTAATCAGTTATATAATTTAAAAGGAATTTCTTTTTTTTTTCGGCGGATACCGAAAATATAGCCTCAACCCACTCGATGAAACGTTCCCGGCATCAACCTTTAAAAAGTAAATGTTCCCTTTGCCTTCATTTCTTCACGTTGCAATATAACTATGCTATATAAATGATGTAATAAAGAGGTTATGATATGGTAAAGGTGTGCCTCTAAGTCATATTGGCACCGGAAGTCATATTGGCCCTCGGGCTAAAGCCCTCGGGCCAATATGACATTACGGTGCCAATATGACTTAGAGGCACACCTTTACCATATAATAACCTCTATGTAATATTTTCGATAATCCACTAGTGGATTAAATATGCAAATTAGGTAGATACGTCCCGTAACGTTACATGTACGACGTTCTTAACGACGTGGTGTTTACTAATGGTGGAATATTGACATTTTTGTAAACAATCGTGAAGAAAATGCGCTTTAAATGTCATATGATAAATAGAATCTTGCAATGGTGCTCATGTTTTATTGAATTTATTAAACTCGTTGAGGAAAAGGGATAAAATCCTCGGCAAAGCCTCGCATTTTATCCTTTTTCCTCAACTCGTTTAATAAATTCAATAATACACGAGCACTCATGTAAGATCCTCTATATGATAAATAGAATCTTGCATTCGTGCTCATGTATTATTGAATTTATTAAACTCGTTGAAGAAAAGGGATAAAATGCTCGGTAACGCCTCGCATTTCATGCCTTTTCCTCAACTCGTTTAATAAATTCAATAATACATGGACACTCATGTAAGATCCTCTATTTCTCTGTCAGTGACTTTTAAAGTAACCAGCGGACAACAAAGCAGACGACAATTGTTGTGCTGTCACATGGTCACAAGGTTGACTACGAGTTGTCTCTAGTTAATAACTCGTAGCTTGTCGTAATGTTGTCGCCATATGTCGGCGGTTGTTGTACAAATCTCGCCCAATTTCGCCATTTCGTAGCTTGTCGGGAAGAGCCTACGAGAATTCTCGGGACAACTCGTGTTAAGAGCTTAACTCTTACTGACCTCGTGACGTCGCAGTATTGTCGTAGGATCTCGTGCGAGTTTGGTCTGCTTTTAGCCACAACAACATACGACGAGTTACTATAGTCTTTCAAAACGCAGTGAGACGTCACTGCACTTTTAATTTTGGACTAGTCCGTGTTTTAGGTTAGTCGCCTTCAGTTGGGATTTTAAATTGGGCGATATAGCTTTACTGAGATTCGTACTGCATCATATTAACCACTTGGCAAAGTGGAATTATCAAAAAAAAACTTACTGATAATTTTAAAATCCCGTGAAAAATGTATACCGAAACATGCTTGAACAGTCGTGTCAAGCTTGATCGGTGAACTCTCTTCTATACGAGTATTAAGTGCATTGTATATGCCGAGATATCACGAGTTGTCTACGACATTCCTACGAGAAGACAAGACAGCTGTACGACATAGTAAGAGTCTGTACGAGTTACGACTAGATTACTAGCTACATGTATAAAAACAATTAATACAAGCTTTCCTGATTATGTCGTAGACATGTCTTGAGGGACTGGTGGAACAGGTTTGCCCAATAGAGCACAGCAATAACTCGTGCTAAATCGTACGACCCCGAGTTATTTCTCGTAATAACTCGGCTCATGTCGTAGAAAAAACTCGTGACTGTGTGACAGGGGTATATAAAATAAGCCGTTTAAAATTCTCGTAGGCTCTTCCCGACAAACAAGAGAGGCGAGATATGTACGACAACCACCCACATATATGGCGACATCACTGCGACATGCTACGAGTGACTCGTAGCTAAACTCGCGACTGTGTGACAGGGGTAATACTTGAATACACGAAGAAAAACTGCATCTGAAAATGTCGTCTGTTTATGTCGTCTGCTGCAACTTCGTTTTAAAACCCTAATCAGGCTGCTCCTGCAGAAGCGGCCTGATCTGGGTTCACACTTTTTGCATTAATGACTTGTAAAATTAGCAGCAGACAGCAAAGCAGACGACAATGATTGTGATTGGCATCGTAAGGGTTTTACATATCTATGTAAGAATAAAAGAAGAGACAAATTTCCCAGAAGGCACACGTCGTTAGGGCAACGTCAAATCAACGTCGGTGTTGCACCGACGTAGACGTGACGTTGCATTAACGTCATTACGTTGCACCCACGTCGATGTGACGTCACAACTACGTAATTTGCCTGCTGGGTTAAGTATCATGCGAGGCTATGCTTCGCACTCGTGAAAATTCGGATGTTTTTAACACACTCGGTGAAATGTTTTTGGTATCCACCTCGAAGTAGTAAATAATCTCTATAGCATATATCGTCACTGTTATATAGTGGATAACGTCATGCGCAGGGGCTTGAATTCACGAATACACAACTTGTTCTTATCCCTTTGAATCCCACCTGTATATAGTAAAACTGGGGTTTGCAGGGGTAAACAATATTTTTCTTATTTCTACTCTAAAATATAGATTGTGGGTACTCGTTAGAACCGCCTCAATGAGGCGGTTCTAACGTGTACCCACAAATCTATATTTTGAGCAGAAATAACAATTTGTAACTTATTCATGTTGTTGTTTTTTTTTTTTGTTTTTTTTTTTTTTCAGTGGTAAAATTTACAATGCATTTGTATAGGGGTGCGTTCGTAATGAGTAGTCCACGCGTTCGTAATGAGTAGTCCATAGTGTTCAAAATCGAAAGCGACAGTAGGCCATTTCATTTTGAAATTGCACCGGTCTTTATACTTGGACATTTTCAAAACGTTTTGATGGACCAAACTTCAAGCGCCTGTGCGTCATGCAATAAAAATCATATGACCACACGTGTAATAACACATAGTGTTTACTGGCGCGTAAGTTCACGAGACCGTCCGTGACAATCCTGTGTTTGTACTTCTTCGATAAAATACGATTTAAAATCGTCATATGATAAATAGAATCCTACACTGTGAAAATTATGAAATAACCACTCGTGTAAGATCCTCTGTTTATCATATAACGTCATTGTTATTTGAATCTAACATGAGTGGTCATTTCATATGAAATTCATGGAGCGATAAATTTCATATAAAATTTCCACGAGTGTAAGATCCTGTTTATTATATAACGATATAAAATATGATTTTATTGCCGAAGATCTTTCATATATAGTGGTCATGGATGGTCATGGATGGCGTCGTGACTTAACGCGTTAGTACACATGCCCAGGCAAAGCGATACGAGTCTGGCCGTCCATGCTTATAATCCCTATTGGTTTCATTGGGTGACAGGGCTTGAGATGTCATTCCATCTCAATGTCGGGTAAAAGTCCCACAAAATTGGAAGCAACGTCTCCAAAATGACCTATACAGTGTTGACGGGGACGTTAAACCTCAAATCAAACAAACAAACACGTGTTATTATATGTGTGGTCATATGATTTCTATGACATGACATTTTCCACTACATCTGATAAAGATGATTTGGCCACACGTGTAATCACACATGGATACCGGCACGTAACGCATTGCGAAAACACGCCTATATTAATACATTGTAACCTTTATGGTCGAAAAAAAAAATGAAAAATTTACGATGAAAAAATTGTGATATTTTTTTCTTATTTCTGCTCAAAATAGGGATTGTGGGTACTCATTAGAACCGCCCCATCGAGGCGGATCTAACGAGTACCCACAATCTATATTTTAGAGCAGAAATAAGAAAAATAAGGTGGGATTCAAGGGGGTCATGTTTTCGTGATGGTTATGACGCTGTCCGTGTCGATCCTGTTTTTTACTGAAATTCTTTTGAAATTCGTCGGTAATAAAAGTTGATTAACAATCGTCATATGATAAACAGAATCTTACACTCGAGGTCATTTCATATGAAATTTATTTATAAAAGTGGAGTTCAAGGTGGGGGGGGGGGGGTCATGTTTTCCTGATGGTGATGACGCTGTCCGTGTCGATCCTGTTTTTTACTGAAATTCTTTTGAAATTCGTCGGTAATAAAAGTTGATTAACAATCGTCATATGATAAACAGAATCTTACACTCGAGGTCGTTTCATATGAAATTTATTTATAAAAGTGGAGTTCAAGGTGGGGGGGGGGGGGTCATGTTTTCCTGATGGTGATGACGCTGTCCGTGTCGATCCTGTTTTTTACTGAAATTCTTTTGAAATTCGTCGGTAATAAAAGTTGATTAACAATCGTCATATGATAAACAGAATCTTACACTCGAGGTCATTTCATATGAAATTTATTTATAAAAGTGGAGTTCAAGGTGGGGGGGGGGGGGGGTCATGTTTTCCTGATGGTGATGACGCTGTCCGTGTCGATCCTGTTTTTTACTGAAATTCTTTTGAAATTCGTCGGTAATAAAAGTTGATTAACAATCGTCATATGATAACAGAATCTTACACTCGAGGTCATTTCATATGAAATTTATTTATAAAAGTGGAGTTCAAGGTGGGGGGGGGGGGGGGGTCATGTTTTCCTGATGGTGATGACGCTGTCCGTGTCGATCCTGTTTTCTACTGAAATTCTTTTGAAATTCGTCGGGTAATAAAAGTTGATTTACAATCGTTATATGATACACAGAATCTTACACTCGAGGTCATTTCATATGAAATTTATGAAACTCGCCGAAGGCTCGTTTCATAAATTTCATATGAAATGACCACTCCTGAAAGATCTTCTATATAAATTAATTAGGCAGGTATCTGCCATTTATCGGTTCAAGTTTTCTCGGTTTCCTAAACGCGACAACATCTTGGTCATTGTAAGAATTATCCAGTTTGTCTTGCTTAATTCCAAGGAATCGTGTGTCCCGATGTGTTGAAACAGGAATTTTTGAATATTTGTAAATAACTTTATCAGATACCGAATCATAAATACCAGGGTTAGTCCAAAAACTATAACCCGAACTATCAGAATAAATGCGGGGTCTGGATGTTTTCTTTGGTTTTTGTTTTTTCTCTTCTATATCCTTAGTACATCTGCCCTCAGATGAGGAGAAATCTTTGTCTCGAACTGCACTGTTTGAACATAATTGCTCGTTTCTATAGAAACTTTGACTTCCATCACTTTTATGTCTACGTTTGTTTATACTGTTGCTATGGTAACCAATCGGCGGCTTCTGTCGTGCTTCAGAACTCACTTTTCCAATAATGTTGAAAGCATCTTTGGATAATGAAGGCTTATAAGTACTAGAGGTCATGCTGTCATCCTCTTGAAGGAAATAAACGACAGGATCAATATCTAAATCAATATCGTTAATTCCTGAATTTAAATCCAACAGATCTTTTGCGTTCATGACCTTTATTTGTTCCTCTATGAATGACTCGGGATCGTACCCGTGTATTGATTTGTCAAAGGCCACCGACTGTCGAGACTTATTTTGACTATCCGTAGTTTTGTTGTTTGGTTCAGAAGTGCTTGCAAAGGAATGGTCAGTGTGATCTTCACTCCTGCCGGACAGGTCAAAAACAATCTCTTCTTTATTCTTAGCGCTATTTATCGCGCTAGTGTTTGTCAGCTCTTCTGTTTTACGACGTCCTCTACTCGTAGTTGGGCGTGGTAGAAGTGTGGCTTGGTCCTCAAGATCATTTGCTTCCATTGCCTCAATTTGACGTAAAATTCTTGACTCAGGCCTAGCAGATTTAGGCCTTGAAATGCTTGCTTCAACAAAATTTCGGTCATCGTCACTAATTTCGTCTCCACAGCGCCTCTCCCAGCGCGAGGACGGACGCGCCGATTTCGGTCTAGAAATCAAAACATCGAAATTTTCTTCATCTGTGAATGATTTCGGGCGATTTCGCACAGAATGCCGTTGAGGTTGGGTATGATCTGATAGGTTTAATATTTTTTTAAGTTCGCACTGACTATCAGAATGTCGTCTGATCTTCTCTTTAGTTACTTTCAGATGACTATTATGTTCCTCTAGTTTACCCGCTATGGCGCCGTGACTACGGGTTTGCACATGTTTCACTGCCACGCGCGGTGGTTCGCCTCCTTTCGGAAAAGTATCGTACAGTGTGTCTGGTTGACGTCCAACAACGCTGATGTTATTTCTTCCTTGCTTTTTCTGTGAACTTTTATCATTTGTGTCAGCATTTGTGACAGTTTTGGAAGTTGCAGAAGTATTAACTTTTATCAGCGGTTCTTTGGTTAACACGTTACTGGATTTTGAACTTGAATTCACATCTTTCGATGTCTTAGCTATACAATGTGAAGAATTGATCATTCGGTTTGCTTCCTTTGGAACATCGTTTGACAATGCTGATTTGTAACCCAGATTCTTGGAAATATTTGTTGAAGCGGTTGGTTTATCGTTCAGCTCTTCTGCTGTTTGTCTGGGAAAGTTCGCAAAATCGTCTCCATTCTTCGCTGTGAATCTTGACTTTGCAGTACTATCAAATTTCTTCGACGTTATTCTGGATTCACCAACAATTCGAGAAGATGGTGGGAACGGTGCCACTTTTGTACAATTCGACGCATATCGATTTCTGACCGACATTCTGCTAGCATCGGATCACTTCTGGAAAAACAAAACAATAACGAGATTAGTACAGAGAAATTCCGCTATTAACACCACCTAAAATCATGACTTATTCTGCTCTTAATGCTATATTTAGAAGGTTTCATTTGTCCCCGTCCATCGAGCTGAAACCGACCGCACACGAATACTGGTAATCCGCTTAGATGGTCTAAGCCTGCCAAGACAAAGTGGTGCGAGTCGGATCGTCCATGCAAATAAATTAGGCGGCAGGGATTCAAATGTCATTCAATCTCAATATCGGATAAAAGTCCCACAATCTATGTTTTAGCAAAACTATGTAATATAATGTATACCACCGTAAACTCCACCCTTGTAAACGTGATTGTCAATTACCGCGTATGCATACTGCGCAATTTACGATTAAAACAGAGAAATTCGCCCAACTATTACCATAAAAAGTATGCTAATTAATTCCATTTGTTCCCAGCCGCCAAATCACCTATGAATTTCATTAACAGATCCAGTGCTCATGGTGCTTTTAGTATTTTAATGGCTTTTAGACGCAAATCGACGGGAATCAGGCTTTGGCACATTTCTGTCAACAGGATTCATTAATGGAAAGCCGAGATGTGTCTATTGCATGACTGCATCTTTAGCCATTAGGCCAAAAAAAAAAAAAAAAAAAAAAATAGGTGTGTTTCCGGTTTCCCGACCCTACCTAAGTTTTAGGCCCGACCCTAAATTTTTTATTGCCAAAAAAAAAAAAAAAATCGCGGGGCGAAACGACTCGTGAAAAAAATCGCAGGGCGAAACGACTCGGAAATACGCGAGCGGTTGCGTGCGGTTTATTTGTTCTAATTCGGTCAGTTTCCGAGCGTTTCAGTGTTTACTACTACTATTTCCGCAGAAATGCTCTATACAGTGTATAAACAAAATAAAAAATTAAGATAAAAAAAAAAATTAAATCGACCTTCCCCACCTAATTTTTTTCAAGCTGAAACCTGAAACACACCTATTTTTTTTTTTTTTTTTTTTTTTGCCTTATTATCAGACGACCGTGTGACAGTCAGTTCTTTCATGGCCCCCAAAATGACACTTTTCTGATGATAATACAGGGAAATTCCTGTACCTCGAACATGGATATCTCATTTACCTCAGGTAACTCGAACTCACTCTTGATGAGTCCCTATAGAATCATTCAAATAGCCCCAGATATCGCTGCAGATATCCATAAATCTGGATAATTTAGGGAGGTGTACCGACTGCAATGACGTTGCATCGACTGCAATGTGACGTCGCAATTACGTCATATGCCTGCTGGGTTACAAGTGCAGAAGTGAATTATTGGACAAAAATTTATTTGTGGTATGAAGGATTTCAAAGGGAGAAACAGCCTTAAAGAATTCTTCAGAGACTAGCAAATAAGTTTAGTGAGTTGTCATTTGTTTTGTTTTGATATCTGCATTCATGTATAAATGAATTTTGTTTTATTTGGTTATTGGTTTCATCTTTCAGCAAGTTTTAGATTTCTGTATTCTTCAAAGAGCAAGCTTCAGCAAATTCTGTTATTCGTCAGATTTCATTTTAACCATTGATCTTACGTAATAACTGTCCTCGGAATCATGTGTTTGGTTTGGAAAACAGTGTAGACCCAGAACAGATGCCACAGCCTGATCAGGGTCCACACTTTTTGCTTACAGTACAAGAATTTAACTATTATCCTGCTGTTCACGACAACCCCCATCTTTGCAAACAGTGTAGATCCAGATCAGATGGCTTCTGAAGACATCTGATCAGTAGCTACACTGTTTGACATTCAGTTTGTGAATTTGTAGGAATAAATATCATCAAGTAATCTGATTGGTTCAAAGTCGGAAATGGGCGTGGCTAAAATGAATATTCAGCAGGATAAGGGTTAAGGGTTAGATGAAACCAGCCTTCACTCAGAAACTATACCATCAGAGCTGCCAGAGCTTTGATAGTTTTCCTGGTGGCAGCCCGGAGCGATGGCATGAATGATTGATTGCAAACCTAGTGATCTGATACTGTATAATTTTGTCGCAAATTATTACGCGAAATTACATGACGCTCACAGGTAATTTAACGTTGGTGCCTCAAAAAGCAAACTTTAAACCCTCAGAGAATGGCTGCTTATCAATAATTTACTGATTTCTGACAGTATTTATTTTTGTTTTCTTGTTTCTATAGTGACAAAGTGCCAATGAAATACTTGAACATTTTATTGTTAATCACACAGATAATAAAACATCATGACATCTCCGTAATATTTTGTTGCTGGTGGCATTATCAATAATAGTTGCGTCGCAAAATAAAAGGAAACGCAGTTTGGGTTAACCCCTTCACCCCTGTGTCTCTGAAATGGACTCTTCCAACACTGAATTTGGACACTTCCATTCTTGCACATTGATGCATTGACGGTTGGTCGACAGTGGTAGCATTTTATGAGTTATTAATAAGTCCGTGTAATGAGCATTCTTTAAACCCCAGTTTAAATATAGAAAAATGGGGTTTGCAAGGGTATACAATATTTATGTTTTTTGTTGTTGTTTTTTTCTCAAACCAGGCACGAGACTTTTCAGATTTTGGCAGATTTCAGATTTTTGGGTTTTTAAATGTGTTTTTCAAAGTTACCTTTTTTGTCTGAAAGTTGTAAAAATGACTTTTTTGGAAGGGGTGTTTCACCCAGGTTTCAGATTTTTTTTTCAACAGTCCTCCAGTCTCTTGCCTATATTGAAAATTTTGCAACCAATTAATGAAAATTTTCCGATGAAAAATTCCAATATTTTTCATATTTCTGCTCTAAACATAGATTGTGGGTACTCGTTAGAACCGATGAGGCGGTTCTAGTCGAGGCGGTTCTAACGAGTACGCACAATCTATGTTTTTGAGCAGGCATAAGAAAAATAATGTATACCCCTGTAAACCCAAGTTTTACTTTATGAAAGTGGGATGTGAGGGGGGTCAAAATAATAGGCGTATTTTCTTGATACAGGGATTTTGAGTAATTTTTAGAACCGACTCACAATTTATTTTTGATAGAGTTATGGGGAAATATAGAGGATTTTTTTTTTCAGTGTAAGATCGAATTTTATTTCACAGAATGAACACCAAAACCAGTAATTTCACGAGTGGCGTGGCCACGAGTGAAAATACCAGTTTTGGTGTTCATGAGTGAAAAAGAATTTGACCTTACACTAAAAAAATCAAATTTTCTGTTTCTTACATGCTTCAAAACGACAATATTTAGCTTCACTTAGCGTGTCACTCACCCTCAGAGAAAACTAACTTTGTCCCTGGTCGTTTCGCGTCAATTTAGTGGTGTCCAACTTATTTACGGGGTATACTATTGGGTGTACACTAAAGGTTGCACCTGAGAAACAGCCTGGGATGGATGGCATTTCTATGAATTGCAGAGATTAGTTTCCCAAAGAAGGTGCGGACAGATCTAACGTAGCGCGACAAATACGCAACATCAGCGTCGAAATGACGTCATTAACGTCCCCATGTCGTGTGAACGGGCTTAGCGTCAATTCTAATACAGTTCATTAATGTCCAAGCATCTGACAATGGAAAAACTGACCGCAGAATTAAATTTCGAGAGTGAAAATATAATTGATATCAGTCACTGTTTGTTTGAAACAGTGACAATATCGTTTTCGATTTCACTGAGAAATCTCTATATTTCATTCTTGCATAAAAACCTATGCGCATGGCTGTTTGAAGCCATTGTCAAATGGACCGAAAGCCGTGGTCAAACAACAAAAACCATGTTCAAATCATGAAATTCGCGTGCTGTTTGAACATGGATTTTGAGCTTTTGATATCACAAGACGGGCCTTGCTTTGTTTACGTTACTTTGAGCGACGTAACGTTATCGCCCTGAACGTAGCGTTTTAGGGTTCTATGATGACGTCACTGCATGGCAGCGTCAATGTAAACATCATTCTGAACTGGCTGCCATTTTGGTTTGCCTGTCGCATTTGAAGAGTTTATATGGAATTTATATGGAGCTTTTGGGCGTTTTCGTCAAAATTTGCTGTCGGATTCGTAAGTTACGTATGCAAGAACAACGATCATCCATGGTTATTTCATTGCGTTAACATTTGCCGGATCCCTCGGAAGATATTTGAACATTCGGCCTAGCGGCCTCATGTTCAAACAGCTTCCTCGGGATCCGGCAAATGTTAATGCATGAAAAACCATGGTTGATCCCTATGTTGAAAACCATGTACGAAACTGAAAAATTCTATTTTTAGGACAATGAACGATAACTGGGTAGGTATCCGTACCGGTCTATATGGTTCAAAGGGAAACAAGCGGTGATCGCTAGCAGATCCAGCTAACGTCAGATATTTGAACGCCTTTGTGAATTTCATTAACGAAAGCCATGCTTGTACTATTCTCGGTTTCGGTCGAAGTAGTTTCATGGTGTCCCACAACAGAATAACACACTTTGACCTTGAAAACAAATTGCCAGAATGTACTAAATTCTAAATATCTCTATATATAAATTATATAACTGGAATGGTTGGTTTAAACAGATCCAGAGAAAAGAACTAATTAAGACCAGTTCACTTAATCTATCGCACTGACCTTGAAAAACAGGCCAATGTCACCAAAACTAACTGAGTCCTTGTCATGTACGAGACTGGTCATTTAGTAAATTGTTACGTTCTCAAGACAAAATATAAAAAACTACAAATGGGTTGAAAGATTGCAGCTTTAGTCTCTTAATGACCTTGAAAAATGATGCCAAGGTCAGCAGAACTAGTAAAGACTTTGTCGTTCCCTAATGGTGTACACATGACTGGTGAGAAAGATGCTCAAGATGATGTGCCCCATAGTAGTTGCACCCCCCCCCCCCCGCCCACCGGGGCTTGAAGAAATAGATGGGCTGCATGATGCTTTCACTCAGAGCTGAAAGCGACCGCACACAAGTACTGGTAAACTGCTTAGAGGATCTGAGCCTGCCTAGGCAAAGCGGTGTGAGTCGGAACGTCCATGCTTATAAACCCTATTGGGCTAATTGAGCGACAGGGCTTGAGATGTCATTTCATCTAAATGTCGGGTAAAAGTCCCACAAAATTGGAAGCAGTGTCTCCCGAAATAAAACAGGGTCGGACCTATATTTTTATGTGTTTTTGTTTTTGTACACATATGTTTTGTTAATAAAATTGTCATGTTGAGACTTGCACTGTATATCATTATTCATTTTAGATGCTCTGTATTTTGAAAGGTACTAAATAAATGAACTTAAAACGCGAAATTACTGTGGAGAAATGGAAAGACGACACTGGGTAGGGTCGGAAATTGAAAATGTTAGGGTCTATTTTGTTCTTTTACAAGGATAGGCTGAAAAGTTCTGGGCCTGACCAAGATTCAATGGTTTGTCCATGCTGGAAGTGCCTTATTTTCAACAGTCTCCCTTCCTGTCCACACACTTCCTCCAGCGATGCTGGAGTCCTTTGATCCCAGTGGTATAGAAGGTCTCAATTTGGTCCCTGAAAAACTCCTCCACAACAGCTAATACCTCCTCGTCTGACCGATAATGCTGCCCAGCCAAGTGCGTTTTCATGTTTGGAAACAGGAAATAATCTGATGGAGCTAGATCAGGTGAATACGGAGCTAGGGTGATCGACAAGTGTGAAGCCACAGTCATGCACAGCAGCCATTGCGACAACCGATTTATGAGCAGGCGCATTGTCCTGATGGAACAAGACCCCTTTTTGTCAATTTTCCGGGTCGTTTAGCCTTAATTGCTTTTCGCTATTGTTTTAGCAGATCTGCATAATACTCCCTATTAATTGTTCTGTCCTTTTGAAGGTAATGATGAATATTATACCCTTGGCATCCCAGAACACTGATGCCATCACCTTCCCTGCAGAGGAGACGACCTTTGCCTTCTTTGGAGGGGGTGAGCCAGGGTGCTTCCATTGCATGGATTGTCTTTTGGTCTCTGGCTCAAAGTGATGAACCCAACACCCATCCTGATTGACAAAACGGTCGAGAAAACCATCTTGGTCTGCTTCAAAAATAGCCAAGTTGGCTTGTGACAGGTTCAGTCTGGTCAACTTTCGGTCAGGCGTCAAAGCTGTGGCACCCATCTGGCGGAAACCTTCGACATTCCTAATTCACTGTGTAGAATGTTCTCTACTCGTCCACGGGAGATGCCAACAGGGTTAGCTAACTGATTCATAGTTAAACGCCTGTCATCCATCATGGCCCTGTGCACTTGGCTGATGGTTTCCTCAGTTGTAGCCGTTGTGGGTCGTCCACACCGGTCATCATCTTCAAGGCTGTCCTTGTCCATCTTAAAATTTGCTGCCCATCTTTTCACGGTTGCATACGAAGGAGCATCATCCCCTAATGTAGCAACTATATCGGCATGAATGTCCTTAGGAGCTAACCGCTTTTTATGGAGGTACTTGATGATACCACGATGCCAGATTTTGTCCATTTTCTAAAAACGTGCTAGTATCAATTTTCAAAGTCTAGAATTTCTACGTTATTGCAGGTAAACTTGAACTCATTTGAATCAAATCAAGTAATAAAGGTTTGGATTTAATGAATACAAAATTTCATGGCTGTTGGATGCCTGCTTCTTGGTCAGGCTCAGAACTTTTCAGGCTACCCTCGTATTAATAAAAATAGTAGAGTCGGGGGGTCTGAAGCACGCGGCTATTTTTTTAGGCCTAAAACAGGACATAACGCAGCGGTGTCTACTCTGTTAAATGATTCTGATCGGGACCGTCAGCTGCAATTGGTTTAGAACCTGACCAGTATTTGACATCTAGTATGTTTCACCATTAACGATGATTCGGACGCATGGAGAAATAATTAAGTCATTATGATTTCCCGGGTATCTTGTTAGTTTTGCAAATGGGACTATAATTGAAAAATTACCCGTTCGACCAGGATGAACCCGATTGATTTTTTTTTCACTTTTTTGTATCTAATTATGAAGTTCTCGAACAGCACTGGCGTTTTGGAAATTTGTTCCAGAGGAGTGGAGTTCGATAGACTGAGATTTAACAATAGCATTAGGCCACGAGTCATAATGGGAATCTTTTCGTTGTCCCATAAAATATTCCCTGCAGGCACACAACGTCGACCCAACGTTGCAACAGCGTTTGCAGATTGTTTCAATATAGGGATTAACATTTGCCGGATCCCGAGGAAGCTGTTTGAACATGAGGCCGCTAGGCCGAATGTTCAAATACCGCAAATGTTAATGCAATGAAATAACCATGGATGCTCGTTGCTCTTGCATAACTTACGAATCCGGCGACCGCAAATTTTGACGAAAACGCCCAAAAGCTCCATTTAAATTCCATATACACTCTTCAAATGTGACAGGCAAATCAAAATGGCGGCAAGTTCAGAATGTTGTTTACAATGACGTTGTTACGCAGTAACCATCTGACGTCATCATAGAACCCTGAAACGTTACGTTCAGGACGATAACGTAACGTCGCTCAACGTAAGGTAAACAAAGCAAGACCCGTCTTGTGATATCAAAAGCTCAAAATCCATGTTCAAACAGCACGCGAATTTCATGATTTGAACATCATGAACATGGTTTTTGCTGTTTGAGCACGGCTTTCGGTCCATTTGATAATGGCTTCAAACAGCCATGCGCATAGGTATTTATGTAAGAACGGTGATTCATGTTGAGTGTCTCCTTGGAATGTATTTTGTGTGTATTCATTAGAATCGCCTCAGGGAGGCGATTCTAATGAATACATACAACAAACATTTCCAAGACAAGATAAAGAATTCCTCCTAAATAATCCTTACACTACGATAACACACCTGTGTGACATAGTGCATTATTTCACATCTCCAAAATAGCTACGCTTCTGATGAAAATCCGTGATATTTTTCTTATTTATATTGCAAATATAGGTTGTGGGTGCTCGTTAGAACCGCCTGATTGAGGCGGTTCTAACGAGTACCCACAACCTATGTCGTGGAGCAGAAATAAGGAAAATAATATATACCCCCATAAACCCCAGTTTTCCCAATATAAAGTGGGGTTTAGGGGGTGTTCATTTCATGGACTTGTTCATGTGATGACCACAGTGTTCTCTATATAAAATGGGGTTTCAGGGATGGTCATTACACGGACTGGTTATCGTGAATTGAAAAACACCCAACCCCCAGGGCCACCGTGGCTTGGTGGATAAGAGCGCTGACTCTTAATCATTAGGTCCCTCACCGCTGTGGGTTCGAGCCTGGCTCGGGTCACATGTGAGACACCAAGTCCTGCAACGGAAGGTTAGGTTCTTTTTCACGGGTATACCGGTTTTCGCTCACCTCTGATTAACTGTCGGCTCGATATGAGTGAAATAATCTTGAAAGGGCCGTAAAACAAAACAAAACAACAACAAAAAAAAAAACATTTTCGCCTCAGCCATTATTTTCCGTCGTTGGCATTTAGAATAATATGCCTTTGTTAGAAAGTGTTGTCCGTCATAACTCAAGATTTAAAATATTTATCAGATGATTTTTTCTTTCTTATATTACTACTTTTAATGCAGATTTTGTGCGCTCATTTAGCAGTTTGCGTGCTGCTTAATTATAAGATCGTAAATAAGCGATTATAATAATGAAACTGTAATAAAGCCACTATTGTTGCTAATTTTTATCTTCGTCTTCTAAAGCGAATTAACACATTTAATAGTCTTATTAAGATTTTAATGGTCGATTAGGGCCTTGTTTGAAACCAGGCTCAGATTTCACTGTTCACACAAGTAGGGCCTTGCTTAGAACCAGGTTCAGATTTAACGCCCAGCCCAGCAGGCTTTCGTCGCTAAGGCAACGCCAAATCGACGCCGATGAAACGTCATGCGTCATGACGTTGCACCGACGTAGATGTGACGTTGCATAAACCACATGACGTTGTGCCGACGTTAATGTGACGTCACACTTACGTCATGTATCTGCTGAGAGGTTTCTCATTATAACGTTGGGTTTACACGGGTGTTCATTACGTGCTTACATACACTGAAATTAAAAGCTACATGTACTAAATTCAAATTTGCAAAATAATGCAAGCTATAGGGTAGCAATGTATTTCTTTCCGGTTAGAGAAAATCCCCCCCCCACCCCCCCCCCCCCCCCCCCCCCCCCCCTCTCCTACCCCATCCTCTGGGAATTGGTGCTAGGGCTGATGCGTTGTATGGCATTCTATGTGCTGTAAACGATATATATATGAACTTGGCTACCAGGAGAAACAGTCTGACCGAAAAACAGACATGGAAGATTTGACTGATTGATTGATTGATTGGTTGTTTTGGGTTGAACGACACGTCAGCCATCGTGGGTCATTTTGTCTCGTCTCCCAAAGAAAGGGAGAAAAGAGATAGTAGATGAGATGAAAGTAAGGGACAGAGGATAAAGAGGAAAATGAATGGAAGTGTTGAAACAGAAGAAAAAACAACATTCCCCCTCTACCCTTACCTGCTACAAGGACAGCAGGTCTTGCCCGCTATCAGCGAATATCAGTTGCACGCCCCAGTGACGCAAGATGCACGTCACCTTTGCCTCACCGAACCACCCCCAGACAAGGAAGATATATCTACGCTTGATTTGTAAGCTGCATTATCCATATTTCCATATACAGAGAGAATTTTACACGAGAGAGGTCATTTCATATGGAATTTATGAAACGAGCCTTCGGCGAGTTTCATAAATAGCATATGAAATGACCACAAGTGTAAGATTCTGTCTATCTTGTCATAACATAGGGTATTTAAGGGGAATATGAAAACCTGGCTGATTTTTCAGCCATTTTTCAAAGGGGGACAGCCTTCGGGACTTCCTGTTCACTTTCCTATAAGATCTGTCCCACTGAAAAGGGTCTACTCCTAAAGGAAAGAATTTGCTCCCAAGGAGCAAATGCTTTCCTTTAAGAGTTGACCCATATTGACAGGGGAGATTAATATACTTTTGCAGGAGTTACCTCCCCTGAAGTTGTATCAATTCCCCTTACATATTATTGCCAAATAATTTCAGAAGAATTTCAAAAGAAACATCGGGTTGTCACGGTCGGTGTCTCGTTACCAGGCACCAGTAGTTCAAAACGAACGACGTCGTTAGTAAACATATTGTTCAAACTTTGTTCATTTAATATTCCAAATATGCTATTTTGTTGAAGTAATGTGCAAATGCAAAAGCTGCTCACATTTTTCTTTTCAGCAAAAATGCCATTTTTATATTGTACTTATATACATGTAGCAGGAATCCATTTAAAATTTAGGGGTGTCGCGCTGTGTTTTCTTCAAATTTTATTCGGAAAATGGCTGAACATTTTGCAAATAGTGTAGGCCCTGATCAGACGCCGCGTTCTGCGGCGTCTGATCTGGGCCTGCACTGTTTGCCAAGTACCCGTTTTGGAGTTTTCGGTAGAAAATGGGTTACAATTTTTATCGTGCCAGAGATGGCCCGCAACCAAGAAATTTTACCTATTAAGATACATTTCCCTGAAAGGACATAACTTGCCAAACTAAAGGCACGCTAGACTCCTCAAAAGTCGCCGTCATAAAACTCAGCAACATGCCCAAAGTTTAATTTGATATAGGTCGCCAAAAATCGTCATGAAATTTGCACGGGACAGGTTTTCTGTCCCATTCGACATAGACTATAAAGTATTATCGGAATTATCTCAACTGACGAGACTGATGCAAATAAGTCAAAGTTATATTTTATTTCTTGTAAATCTGTCAGAACTACTATTTTTCAGCAAAAGTTGACAACCCTGAGCACATGCTGCGTTCTGGAGCGTCTGATCCGAATCTTTACCGTTTGCTAGAAGACCAATTTGCATAATATGAACTTAGGCACAGCCTAGATGCGGGTATGAGCATTGCTATCTACGTATTACTATAACTAACTGTTGCTGTTGAAAACGCTTTCCACCCTACCTAAAAGTGCCAAAAAATGCTCCGGTGACTCGTTGGTCTAAGTGAGGTGCTGGGTTATACCAGCAGTTACCACGGTGACGTTTTCGAGAAAAACTTTTTTTGTTGTTGTTGTTTGTTTTTACTTGTTGTTCACAAATTAGGAGTACTGTAAGTCAGAACTTCGAATATAGATAAAAAAGAACTTCAAATATCAATGTGACAGGTGATCAAGCCGGACCGAGGCAGACGTTTTACGTGGTGGAAGAAAACGTTAACCAGTCCGAGACATTTGTTTCGCGTGATTGGTCCATGAAAGCAAATTTCCTTAGGCATGTTACGTTGTGTGTGTGTGTGATGGCAGTATTAAACTACGCCTGTACGCATTAATCTATAGGCGGCCATCTGCTCATGTCCGAATAATGAAGACACGAACAACACTGGAGTCTAAAATCCGTGTGAATGATGCTCGGTGAGCGGATGTGATAACTCTTGCTGTTCACTACGGGGTGCCGTTTTACTATTTAATCCGTATTTATAGATATACATCAATCGAATTATGGATATCCATAATTCGATTTATGGATATCCATATATCAACCGAATAATGGATACCCATAATTCGAATTATGGATATCCATAATTCGATTAATTGATATCATTAATTCATCAAATCGATTTATGGATATCCATATTTCGATTTATGGATATCCATAATTCGATTATGGATGTCCATTATTCCTCTGATTTATGGATATCCATAATTAGAATTATGGATATCCATAATTCGATTTGTGGATATCCATAATTCAGATCGATTTATGGATATCCATAAATCACCGCCAATGCTTTTGGTTTAATGATTTCTCCCTAAGACACGTGATTGTTTATTGTAAATATCTCCAAAATCTTCAAGGTCTTCATCATCTTTGGAAGATGATGGCCAGTCAAAGGGACCTCTCTGCCGTGCAGCCTTTTCAGCCCGTAAGGCTTCCAAAGCAACGGACGCCAGACACTGAACGCCCGCCATGTATGCAGTTAAATATCGGAACCAGCCGTAAGATCTGGAAATTCCGACCAACGCGTCCGGTCCCTCTGGAATCACCTCAATGAGGACTGCGCACCTAAGGACACTGAAAGTCGGACGTAAGATTATAATGATCCAAACAGGTAATCCGTGCATGCTTTATGGAGAAAAATGCACATGGTCGTTAAATATAGTCTTAACATGTGTCCATATAATACTCTACTTGAGATGTATGGAGTACCAGGCAGATTTAGATTTATCTCCTGGCCCCCGCCTATTGGGGTTTGGAGAAATGGATTTGGCTGCACGAGTCAACACTAGTCAACACTAATTTAGGTCATTTTTGAGCCGGTCAGTTAACCTATCCACACTTTTCCCCGTGTAGGCTTATACGTAAGCAGTTAACCAGTACAGTGCACATTCTTTCGCCAGAAACTGACAACTGCCCTTCTTGAATCAGCGTAAGGGAGAGAATGACCGTAGAAAAAACTTCACGATCAATCTCTGCTAGTCTGATAATTAAAGTCTGATCAATTTTAGTATTTTAATTATATTAAAAATTTATCGCCTTGTTGATAATGGCAAGTCTATTTGGTAGAATCTCCAAACTTAGTAATCTCAGAATTAAACCAGAGAGACCAGACTAGCTAAACGTTTATAAACTATATTCATTTTAATGTAAAAGATGATTCTAATTTCATATTATCCATTTTAACGCCTAGTTGCTAGGCTAGGTGTAACACGGACTTGTGAAAGTGATGTGTAAATTTTTGATGACTCCGAAACAAAACTGCCGTTAATGAATCAGCGGAAGGGAGAGAGTGACCGTAGAAAAGATTGCATGATCAATCTTCACGAAAGAATGTTGCCGACCCTGGCAGGCATCGAACCCGCGTCCTCCTGATCACAAGTCAGACGCGCATCCGACTGAGCGACCGATTTCATCTCAATGAAGGCTTAATGCCGAGCATAATTGGAAGCACCGTCTCCAAAATACCCTAAATAGTATTGAAGGGGACGTTAAACCTCAAATCAAACAAAACATATCTCTCCCACACCATAGGCCACCACTAAGTCTACCCTACATTACCTCCACCTCCATCCCGGCTTTTATTACACACCTAAATCGGAAACCTGACGGGAATAGTCGATTTTTTTTTGCAAAGGGAGCAGTCATTATTCATTAGGTTTATTTGCAGATATCCATAATTCGTTTTATGGATATCCATAAATCAGCCGAATAATGGATATCCATAATTCGAATTAATGATATTCATAATTCGATTTATGAATATCCATATTTCGATCTAAACCAGTGATATCCATAAATCGATTTATGGATATCCATAATTTGATTAATGGATATCCATAATTTGATTTATGGATATCCATAAATCAGCCGAATAATGGATATCCATAATTCGATTTATGGATATCAATAAATCGAATAATGGATATCCATTATTCGATTTATGGATATCAATAATTCAGTTCAATTTATGGATATCCATAATTCGAATTATGGATATCCATAAATCGAATTATGGATATTCATAAATAATTATGGATATCCATAAATAATAATGGATATCCATAATTCGATTTATGGATATCCATAATTCGAATTATGGATATCCATAAATAATTATGGATATCCATAAATACGGATTATATAGTAAAACGGCGCCCCATAGTTCACCAGGTAGTGCCGGGTGGTGGTCGGGTGTTTTAGTCATTTCAGAGGCCTAATGTTAAACGCAGGGAAGTGGAAATGATGGGTTCTCCCTTTCACATTTTTGGTGCCACATTTTATCGCGATGGACGACATGTTCATGCCAGGAGGAATGACGGGGATAAAAAGGGATCACAGCGGGCACATGACGTAATTGTGACGTCATGACTGTTATGCAACGTCACATCTACGTCGGTGCAACGTCACGACGTTGCACCGACGTAGAATTGACGTTGCCCTAGCGACGTGTGCCTGCTGGGTTCTCGTTAGATACATATATCTGTGGTACTTCATAGGATCTCCTCACCGAGGCTATTCTTGAAAATACTCAAAAAGAACAATTCCACCAAAAAAAACGTTCACAAGACAGCCCAAAATAATTCATATCTGTTAAGAACATACTAGCGATCTCTCTCGGCCCCGCCCATCGGGGCTTTAAGAAATAGATGTGCTGCATGATGCTTCCACGCAGAGCTGAAACCAACCCGCACACGAGTACTGGTAAACCGCTTAGAGATTCTAAGCATGCCCAGGAAAAGTGATGCGAGTTTGACTAATCATGCATATAAACCCTATTGATTTCATTGGGCGCCAGGGCTTGAGATGTCATTTCATCTCAGTGTCGGGTAAAAGTCCAACAAATTTGGAAGCAACGTCTCCAAAATGACCTATGCAGTGTTGACGGGGACGTTAAACACTAGACCAAACAAACAAACTCACACAAAAACGGTCACATTACCCCGATGTGAAGACAGCCCAAAAGAATTCAAGCGAATATGTCAAGAAGATACTAGCGATCTCTCAGTGACTCAAAAATTGATTTTAGCTTTCATGACAATCATGCTGATTTATGGTAGACATTTGATACCGCAAGTATATGCTGTTGTTAAAGAAGCCATGGAAGGTGAGCTAACTAAAACCCTTTCAGCCCTTAATTTCTGATATTGGCAGTTTAATCTTAGATTTTGAACACGTTTATTTTTGTAATTCTGAATTTTTGTCAAAATTATAAACAGGTTGGCAAACAGTGTAGATCATGAGCCGTCTCATCAGTATCTACACTGTTTGCATAGGTGTCTGTACCGGTCTATACGGCTGTACCGGTCTATATACGGTTGAAAAGATTAACTATATCTTGTTATCAATGGCTGACTTAGTGAGCTGTCAGACGTATAACTCAGCGCAGAACTATTTTTCTACCTGGATGACACTGCATAATTATGAGTTGGAGCAAAGCGAAAGCATGCAAGTGGAACAGTGCGATCAGCAAAGACTCAGATCAGCCTATGTACGAGGACAGTCTGGCCAGAGCTTCGCTTATCGATGTTTGGTTCTATGTGGCAATAAGGGCACGAACAGCTGACTGATTAGACTGAGCAGATGCGCATGACCACCTCCCAGCCGAAACACATCGTTAGGGCAACGTCAAACCAGCAACGTCACCGACGTTGATGTGGCGTTGCATAAACGTCATGACGTCGCACCAACGTTGATGACGTCACAATTACGTCATGTGCCTGCTGGGCTGAGTCTTCACTGGTCAAACACGCCGTAAAATTATGTTTGACCAGCCCCAGCTCGTTTTGTTTGTTTCATTTGGAATAAACAGTATAAAGGTGATGTCGAGCAACCACACCTTTCCTGGTAAGGCATATACACAAGTGGGCCAAGATGGCACTCAATCGCTCACCTGATTTCAAGATGTAACACAGCTTCTGAAAATCATGCGGGTGGCAGCCATTCCATGAAGCATAACTGTTGCACTAAGATAGATGATCACCTTGGCAACATGCTTCCAAAGTTTGAATAAAACTGGCTAAAGAGTTACTATTTTAGCTATGTCTGCCATTTTGTTCACTGGAACAAAACCGTCTTAGCTATATATTGTAGTGGGTCACCTAAGCAACATTCCTATGAAGTTTGAATGAAATTGGACCAAAGATACAGGAGGAGTTGTTGTTCATTATGTGGTTGTTTTTGAGCTCTGGTGGCCAACTTGTTCATCAGAGCGGAACGATTTTAGCTATTTTGGTAGGAAGTCAACAAGGCAACATTCTTGTGAGGATTGAATCAAATTGGCCAGGGCTTTTATGAGATGACGTTTGAAGAGTTTTCTATTTTTGCTCTGGTTGCCAGCTTATTCATCAGAACGAAGAATAATACTTTTAGCCATGTTCATAGGTTGCCGCATAGGCAACAGTCCTGTGAAGTTTGAATCATGTTGGATAGAGGGTTTAGGAGGAGTTCATATTTGAAGCAAAGTTACAATTTTGTTCTATTTTTAGCAGTGGTGGACATTTTGCAAATCGGAGCGAAACCGATTATGTTATTTTGGTAGAGGGTCACCTAAGCAACATTCCCTTGAAGTTTTAATGAAATTGGCCTACGGGTACAGGAGACGTTGTCGTTTAAAGATTTGTTTCTATTTTTAGCTCTGGCAGCCAACCTGATCATCAAAGCAGAACGAGTTTAGCTATTTTGGTAGGGAGCCACCAAGGCAACATCCCTGTGAAGTTTGACTCAAACTGCCCCAAGGATTTAGGAGGAGTTCGCGTAACAAATATACGTTTTGCTTTTTTAGCTCTGGTAGCCATCCTGTTCATCAGCTCAAAACGACTTGGGAGCCATCAAAGCAACATTCTTGTGAAGTTTGAATCAAAGTGGCTCAATGGTTTAGGAGTTTGCATGCGAAGCAAATTTACGATGTTTTTCTTTCTTCTATTTTTATCTCTGGTAGCCATTTTGCTCACCAGAGCGAAACCGTTTAAGCTATTTTTGTAGAGGGGCACCTAAACAACATTTCAATGAAGATTGAATGAAATTGGCCCAAGAGTAAGGAGGTGTTGTCATTTTAATCTTTTTTCTTTCTATTTTTAGCTCTTTCGGCCACATTGTTCGTCAGAGCGGAACAGTTTTAGCTTTTTTTTGGTAAAAGTGATCTGGGCAACATTCTTGTGAAGTTTGAATTAAATTGGCCCAAGGGTGTAGGTGTAGTTCGCGTTTGAAGCAAATTTGCGTGTTTTTTTTTCTATATTTAACTCTGGTGGCCATTTTGTCCGTCAGAGCGGATCCGTTTTAGCTATTTTAGTAGAGAGTCACCTAAGCAACATGCCACAGTGCATTTCATATTCCTATGAAGTTTAAATGAAATTGGCCCAAGGGTACAGGAGAATTTGTCGTTTGAAGATTTTTTTCTTCAATTTTTAGGTCTGGCGGCCACATTATAAGTTGTTCATCGGAATGGAACGATTTCAGCTATTTTGGTAGGTAACAACTCAGGCAACATTCCTGTGAAGTTTGAATCAAATTGGCAGAGGAATTTAGGAGGAGTTCTTATTTAACGGACGACGCACGTCGCAAGCAGCACGACGGACAGTCACTGATCACACTAGCTCACCATGAGCACTTCGTGTGCAGGGGAGTTAATAAGCGGTTAACCAGTGCCGTGCCAGAAAATGACAACAGTTACTGCCCTTCTTGAACCAGTGGAAGGGATAAATGACCGCAGAAAAGTGTCCATGATAAATCTCCTCGAACGAACGTTGCCTACTCTGCGGGAATCGAACTCGCGACCCTCTGATCACCAGCTTCAGTCCACAGCACATTCCACTGAGCCACCGAGGCCGTCCAGCGACTCATATAATATTATGTTCCCTATCAGGGGATTGTGATTGTGTTGCGGTTTAACGTCGGTAGGATCCCTAAACGTCCGACATCCTTAAGTGTCCGACAATCTCTATGGTATTCTGGAAGTTGTTGAAAACGGTTGGGAATGATCTGTTATGGCATATTAAGTGAAAAAAACGCGAAAAATAATTTTGTAAAATATTCAAAATTAACTTGATTTTTTCTTGACCTTAATGTCCGCCATCCCTTAATGTCCGACAACATCAAAATTAACTTATAAAATACTTTTTTATCGTTTATAATCAATTATTATTATGCAAAAAGACAAATTAACATTAAACATATGTTAAAAACGATGAGCTTCGGATAGAAGCATCTTAATGAGAGATCCCAATAAGCCCGCCATCCCAAAATGTCCGCGAGCATGACAAGTAATTTGGAAAATAATGCTTGTGGTTAATAATCAATTATGGATAAATGAAAGGACAGAATAATGTCAAACCTATTTTAAAAATGTCTATTTTCGGAAACATCTTACGTTTTAATGGTTCTCAATATGTCCGTCATCTGAGTTCATTACGAAAATACGCCTATACGAATACATTGCAAATTATGAAGATTTTGAGATAAAATATTGTGATATTTTTCTTATTTCTGCACTAAGTATAAATTGTGGGTACACGTTAGAACCACCTCATCGAGGCGGTTCTAACGGGTACCCACAATCTATCTTTAGAGCAGAAATAAGAAAAATAATGTTTACCCCTTTAAACCCCAGTTTTACTGTACAAAAGTGGGGTTCAAGGGGGTCAAAATTACCTAGGCGCGTTTTCGTGATGTACTTGGTGGCGGCCCTCGCCCATCGGGGCTTGAAGAAATATATGGGCTGCATGATGCTTTCACGCAGAGCTGAATCCGACCCGCACAGGAGTACTGGTAAGCCGCTTAGAGGATCTTAGCCTGCACAGGCAAAGCGGTGCGCACGAGTCGGACCGCCCATGCTTATAAACCCTATTGGTTTCATGGGGCGGCAGGGCTTGAGAAGTCATTATATTTCAATGTCGGGTAAAAGTCCCACAAAATTGGAAGCAACGTCTTCAAAATGACCTTTACAGTGTTGACGGGGACGTTAAATCTCAGATCAAACAAACAAAGTACTTGGTGGACATTGATGGATGACGGACATATTTGGATTCCGTATTAAGATGCTTATTTCCGAAATTAAACTTTTTAACACATCCAGTACCAGAAACCCCTAAAGGGTTTACATTGGCAAACAGTGCAGGCCCAGATCAGACGCCACAGAATGCGGCGTCTGATCAGGGCCTCCACTGTTTGCAAAAAGTTCAGCCATTCTCCTAATAAATTTTGAAGAAAACGCAACCTGACACCCCTAAATTCTGAAATGATCTCCTGCTATATATAGGGAGGAAGATTCCATTTGGTACAAAAAGGGTTAAACATAGGTTTAAAGTTATTTTGTCTGTTTATATAATCATAATTATTAATTAGCCATTAGAAATATTTCCAAAGCTAGCTGTCATTCTGGCGGACATTTATGGATGGCAGACATTTTGGGATCCATTATTAAGCTCCTTATTTCCGATGGCCAACTTTTTAACATAGGTTTGACGTGAATTTGTCTTTTAGGCGATTTTAACGAGTACCCAAAATCTATATTTTATAGCTGAAATAAGAAAAATGAGGTTTACCCCTATAAACCCCAGTTTTTACTAAACATGGGGTTCAAGGGAGTAAAAATTTTATAGGCGTGTATTCGTGATGGGATGAAATTATTCCCTTACTTGCTGCAAGGACAGCGAGCCTTTCCCAACTGTAACCCAATATCTGTTGGACGCCCTGTTGACGCTAGTTACACGACACCATTACCTCATCACCAAACCTTCCCTTGCATCCGGAACACTTATGCGGTTCTAAGGAGCACGTATTGCGACATATTTTTCTTATTTCCGTTCCAAAAATAACGTAATGGTTGAAGGTATTGGGACAGATTGGTCTAAGCAAATAATGCAGACCAATATCTGACTGCTCCTTCAGGAGCAGTCTGATCATGGTTTACAATGGTTGCCATTCAGTTCGCATCTTGTGGTGATCGTGAAACAAATCTGTTAAAATTTTAGGAGAATTACAGCAAGTTTTTCAAGATGTCCGATTTTTTTTAAAGATTTTTACGTAGATTGTGTGTGCTCGTTAGAACCACGCCATTCCCACTATCTACGTATAATTGCAGCAAAACTATGAAAGATATTACTTGCATAAGTCCCTGAAATGAACACCCCGTAACCCCTACTTTATACAGTCAAATTACTATATTAAGACCACCATTGGAACTGTTCAAAAGTGGTCTTTAAGACCAAAAGGTGGTCTCTCAATAGGAAACATCAGGTGTAGAAAACAGAAAGAAATAATAACTGAAACCATCTCAATTAAGCTTTTAACAGCATATTTAATCACGTGAACAAGTCCGTGAAATGAACGCTCCCTAAACCCCACTTTATAAAGAGGAAACTAGGGTTTACGGGGGTATACAATATTCTCCTTAATTTTGCTTCAAGACATAGGTTTATGGGTGCTCGTTAGAACCGCCTCAATGAGGCGGTTCTAACGAGCACCCACAACCTATGTTTGCAGTATAAGTAATAAAAATGTCACGGCTTTACATCAGAAAATTAGCCATCTTGGAGATATGAAAAATGCACTGTTTCGCACGGGTAAGTTATCGTAAATGTAGTTTTGATTTTATATGGTCTTAATAGCGGAATTTTACTGTACAGAGGTAACTGGGTTTACGGGGTAAACATTATGTGTCCTTATATCTGCTCCAAGACATGGGTTGTGAGTACCCATTTGGAACCGCCTCAATGAGGTGGTTTTAAATAACCTTTGTTTGTTTGTTTTTTGTTTGTTTTGGAGTTTTACGGCCCAGTCAACACTATTTAGGTCATTTTTGAGCTGGTCAGTTTATCTATCAACACTTTCCTGGGCAGGCTTAAATACGTAAGCGGTTTACCAGTACAGTGCACATTCTTTCGCCAGAAACTGACAACTGCCCTTCTTGAATCAGCGGAAGGGAGAGAATGACCGTAGAAAAGATTTCATGATCAATCTCCACGAAAGAATGTTGTCGACCCCGGCGGGAGTCGAACCCGCGTCCTCCTGATCACCAGTCAGACGCGCATCCGACTGAGCCACTGAGGCCGGCACCTACGTTTGCAGTAAAACTAAGAAAATTATCACGGATTTGCAACTGAAAAGTAGCCATTTTGGAGCAGTGAAACAATGCACTATGTCGCACGGATGTGTTATCGTATAGCACCCGGATCTACACTATTTGCATGAGTACCGGGTTGAAAGGGTTTTTGAGGTTTAACTTCACCGTAAACACTGTATACATAATCGTTGCTTCCAATTTTGTGGGACTTTTACCCGACATTGAGATGAAATGACATCTCAAGCCCTGTCGCCCAATGAAACCAGTAGGGTTTATAAGCATGGACGGTCCGATTCGTACTGCTCTACCCGGGCAGGCTTAGATCCTCCGAGCGGTTTACCAGTACTCGTGTGAGGTCGATTTCAGCTCTGCGTGGAAGCATCATGCAGCCCATCTATTTCTTCAAGCCCCGATGGGCGGGGGTTGAAAGGGTAAAGCATCACTTTTGCACCTCTTGACCGACGTGAAGTATCTTCTTAGTGATCATGCCATAGGTCATGTCATAGGGAATGACATTGTGTCGTTCCAATCAATACACTAAGTATCAGTTTTCATGGCAGGATTTACTCGGATTTGCTCAGTTTCCACTTGTTAAGAAAAATACATATATTGTTTTTCTTGATTTCGGTTTTACGACCCTTCCAAGACCATTTCACTTATTTTGAACCAATCGTTAATCAGAGGTGGGCGAAAACCGGTATACCAGTAGAAAACACCATCACGATAACATTCCCGTGCGACATAGTACATTTTTCACATCTCCAATCATGGCTACAATTTTTATGAAAACCATGATTTTTTTCTTTTTTATACTGCAAACATAGGTTGTGGGTACTCGTTAGAACCGCCTCATTGAGGCGGTTCTAACGAGTGCCCACAACCTATGTCTTGGAGCGGAAATAAGAAAAAATAATGTATACCCCCGTAAACCCCAGTTTTCTCTATATAAAGTGGGGGGTTTAGTGGGTGTTCATTTCACGGACTTTGGCATCTCACATGCGCGAACCACAGCGGTGAGAGACCTAATGATAAACAATCAGCGCTCCCATCCGTTAGGCGTCTAATTTCAAAATAAATTTTAAACAAGAGGCCTATGGGCCACAATGCTCACCAGAGCTTAGGGAGCCACTGCCCACTGGCAGAAATGTATTTTAATTGACCATGGAAGCCCTGTGCCCAAGGATGCTACAGATAAAATTTGCACCCAATCAGCCCATATATTACTGGCTTCAGATTCTGATATCGCTTGAATGTGTTGTTGCAGAACAACAGATAACAATTTCCCATCTGTGGCAACAAATAGGCCAAAGAGAACATTATGTAAGGAACATTTCTATGAAAGTGTGACAAAATATTTTGAAAGGCATTAATGTCGTTTTTCAATTTTCCCCATTACAAGTCAATGGAAACTCTTAACTTGCCAAAGCAAACAAACCAAAGAGCCAAATTTCATAAACCAGAGCTCAGGTGGATACTGCTCAATGGCATCCATGTATTTTAACATGATACCATTTTAATCTACCAATTATAAAGTCTCCCAAATGAACCCCTATATCCAAATGAGCATCCATATGGACTCAGTATCTATAACATTAGTAGAGGGTGTAGGGCATGGACCTAGTGGAGCCCTGGTTGGTATCACTAAATGCGTCTTATCATAAGGAATAAGAATATATATGGTGTTGCAGTGGGGATCTGTATCCCGGAGTTATAAGGCCTCTTTAGCAGTGGAGGGGTTGGGGCATGTCCTATTGATCCCAGGAAAGCCCAAGATTGTTGTCCCTATAAGGACCAAGAATATATATATATATATATATATATATATATATATATATATATATATATATATATATATATATATATATATATATATATAATCTGCATTAAGGAGAACACATGTACTATATTATCTGGAATAGGGTGACCGCAACATTAAGGGGAACAATGCTGGTCCCCCTAATGTTTCAAGCGCAAATATGAGAATACTCAATCCAGATAGTAATAGTTTCTTTCAAGTTTCTGTTAAATAAGGATGGTTTATTAATATTTTAAAGTTTTTAATTACTTGTCCGTTGTGTTTTGGACAAAAAAGGGTCAGTTTTAGACAACCGCTATATATTGTGGAATATTTTATTTTCTTCATTAGGGCGTCCACAGAAAAAGTGCTTATTCTACTGCTTTTTGACTATATATTCACACAAATATGTTTGAATGATGATATTCAATATGAGCATAAAGTTATTTAATATTTTATATCATGGAAAGCCCTTTGTTTAAAAAAGTCGACGTTTCTTGGGCCCTCACGGTTTGAATGCGGCGGGCTGGTCAACGAAAGTACATACCGGTATTTGCCGGACTGGTACCGGATTTATGCAGATCTTGTTTTTTTCCTTCAAGGAATATTTTTTTAACTTATTCTTTGTTGCTATATTTCTAATTTGACAATGAAGCACCCAATTTTAAACCTTCTCTTCAGAGTTTGCTTATCTCCGTCTAATACAGATCGCCAAAGTATCGTTACTGGCAGCGCCATACCGGCAAATACACCGACAAATTTCGGATACGCCATTTTCGAGAAAATACATGCCTGACAACTTCCGAAGTTCCGTTGTAGAACAACAAACAGTAACTGTTTTGTCGATGAAACAGTTGTAGATCTTCTGAATGCGTATGTTTTCTTATTGATAAGGGCAGATAGTCGATTTTCGTAGATTTATCAGGATAGTTGTGGCTTCGGGTCGGTTGATGGGGGGGGGGGGGGGGGGGGGGGGGGGGGGGTAATTTGTTGATTTAATGCTGCCGTTATCAGGTTATGATCAGACGAGGGTAATTTGTTGATTTAATGCTGCCGTTATCAGGTTATGATCAGACGAAGGTGCAGGGCACATCATCCCTAATATTATATAGCCTTGGCTGAAAGATAGTTGGCTAGGATCCATGTCCATGTATTAGGTGAAGGCAGCAGGCAGAGTGTGATTTTTACCCGACATCTTACTGCCCCTGCCCATCAGGGCTTGGAGAAATAGATGGGCTGCACAATGCTTCCACGCAGAGTTGATACCAACCGCACATTAGTACTGGTAATATGCTTAGAAGGTCTAAGCCTGCCCAGGAAAACTGCTGCGAGTCGGGCCCGTCCATGCATATAAACCATATTGGTTTTATTGGGCGGCAGGGATTGAGATGTCATTTCATCTCAAACTGGAAGCAACGTCTCCAAAATGACCTAAACTATGTTGGCGGGGACGTTAAACCTCAAATCAAACAAAACCCGACATCTTAATACAGTACACTCGGCGTGTAGTACAACACGTTAGACGATCACATGCACCCATTTAAAGATTTTTTTTTTTATTGTTGTGCACACGTTAATCCGAATAAAAACAAAAAACGTAAATATCAGCATATGAATGAAAAATATAAATGTCCGGAACGTAGAACTCTCATGTATGGGAGTACAGTCGAGTAAGGCTGCCACTATTAATCGGATAATCGATTAATTGATTGATACATTCAAGAAATATGATTATCGATACTGATTTTTCGTAATCGATTATTTTCTTAGTAGAATTTACCAGCCAAAGATGTTTCTTAAATAGCTGGATGAGTGGAAAACAGTGCAGATCCTGGTGAGAAGCCACGTTCTGCGGCGTCTCATCTGGGTCTACACTGTTTGCTCCGGCCTGTCTGGGCAAAACCCTAGAGTGAAGTTCAACACATGGTAAGAGTCATGTTCAGCCAGAAAGCCAGACAGGTAACATTGTGACAAAATCTTCAGTGATTACTAATCGATTATTGATCGGAATGACAAGACTGATAATCGATTATCATTTCAGCTCCGATTAGCCAGCCCTACAGTCGAGTCCATTAACATTGGGTAGCCGTTAATTTTGTGCACCCTGCATTCTAGTTTTCAGTATCTTTATCCCTCATAATTTCTTCCACCACCACCAGCGCATCGGCGTTACGTTTTAACTTAGCCTTGAAAAGATGGAGTTGCACGTGCAGATGTGACAGTTTTGCAGAATTTTTCAATTTTGTCAAATTGTGAAAAGACCGAAAATATCCAAGCCAAACTTTGAAAGACTGAGTTTAAAAATAGGCAAAGGGACAAACATTTTGTATGTAATTTTCCTGCATCTAACAACATTACAGAATATCTAATATACAACTTGTTTGAGTCAACCTTCGTGTTCAATCAGCTCAAAACAGTTATTGTGCGCAGTGTTAGGCGACAGAATTTGTAATTCAGTTTCAAGGGGGTATCCCTTTTCTTAGCATTAATTTTCCTGCCTGTTAAAGCTTCAGAGGCCAGTTTCTATTGCAGTTGGTAGATAGGACAGTATTGCAATCATTTTGATTGTGAGTTTTTGATTGGTTGTTTCCACAAAGTCACACATAGCTATCAAAACTTTATGTGCGCAATGTTACCGGACTACACCGTAACTCGGCGTGTTGGTTATTTCGTCGACTGTCACAGGAAAAATCACAGAAGCCAAGCAAATTATTTGCATGCAAAACGCGTGAAACTTTAATGGGTGTGCCTCAGTGCGTAAATTTAACAGAACGGACCTAATTACCGGAACGGACCCATTTCTACCCAGATTCCCTCCTATTTTAGGATATTTGGATAATATACAAATTGCTTACACTGCTGTTAAAGTTAGCTACATTCTGCATGCATCTTTTCATGCAAATTTGGTCGCATTGGGAATATGTTCCAGTACACCATTTAGACTTGACTCAGTGAAGCAGAGAAAAAAGATGTGCCATATTTTCTGGTTCTAGAAATATTACATGGAGTTTAACAGCCCAGTCAACATGGTCATGTAAAGTCCGTTAGTTTACCTATCTACACTTTTCCTGGGCCCACTTACATGTATGCATATTAAAGTGGTTAACAAGTAAAGTGTGCATTCTTTCACCAGAAACTGACAGAGCTGTCCTTTCTTGACTCAGAGGAACAGAGGAAATAGTACTTTCTGAATCTAAGATAATTACTAAGAGTTAACAATGTTAAGGTCATATCAAGCCAGTCACTCTACCTATCCACACTTTTTCTGGGCCAGCTTATGCTAATGCAGTTAACCGGTATTGTTACAATCTGTCGCCAGATTCTGACAACTGCCCTTCTTGGCTCAGCAAAACAAAGAGAATAGCTGTTCTGTTAAAAATATATTTCATGATCCATCCTCCAAACAGATCTACCAAATAGCTAACCTTCTGATCACCAGTCTGATGCGCATCCGACTGAACTACCAAGGCAGACATTGAGTGCACTGATTGACATTATTGTGAACTTAAACCCGTATTTCAAATGGGACAATTCTTTTACGAAAAGGGGCATTCAGAATATAGTTAACAATGACAGCAGTGTAAGTAGACTGTATATTATGGAAATATCCCAAAAAATAGGGAGAAACCTGGGTAGAAATGGGTCCTTTCCGGTTCGTTCCGGTAATTAGCATTCCGGTAAATTTGTTCCCCTGATGTGCGTGAAATCGCTTGGAACGTGGAGCAGTATATGCGAGTCCACACAACAGTGGCATGGAAAGGATTAGCAGTTAGAGCTTGGAAGGGATTAAAAATCAATACTACACAACAACTTTCCAAGTTGACATGAATAAATGTTTCATTGTGATGACCTGTGCAAGAATGAGAAATAGGTTGTGGATACAGATACCACTAGATTGCAAAGGGTCATTTGCAGTATCTGGGTTCCGTACCCAGATATTAAACCTGGTGGCTCAGATGCCCCTTTCACATTGACAGGTAGATACTGACCAGTATAGGGGTGTAAAAATAATAATAATAAAATAAAATTGCGTGAACAAAAGGTATATTCAGGAGATAGTCATCCCCATAACAAATACATGCCTTATTTTGTGGGGTGGGCCATACTGGGGTGGTTTTATGGCCCTTACAATATAATTTCACTCATATTGAGCAGATCGTTAAAGGAGCAGTCTGATCAGGGTCTACATTGTTTGCCAGTCAATCTATACAACTCTTATAATTAATGGTCATGAAAAGAGTTTGTCATCCATCTCAGACCATCTGGGAATATATTCTCCTGATTAGGAGATTTCATACACTGCAGCAGCATATTGTACTCCTAAGTTATCATGTGCAAACAATCCTTTTAAGAACATTGTTTTACCATATTGATCCCAAGTATTGGGACAGACAGTTCTATCCGAACCATGGAACCCAGATCAGACTGGTCCAGGGCCAACACTGCTTGTCGCCCCATCTGCACCCATGAGTTTGTCATAACATCATAAGCCCTCACAGTGTCTGAATTCTTAGGACCTTTATGCACTAGTCATTTACTTTGATGGATGGGGGATAGCAGGGCTAATGAGCAGGGTACTTAACCTCTGTGTTCCCCTGCAGTGACTGGTTAATGCAGGGGTTTTGATATTATGAAATATATCCCCAGTGGAATTAACTGTTATAAACAGTGGGGCTGTGACATTCTGGAGGTCCCCACAGTGCAGGACTTCTAGCAGGGCTGTGAAAAGTCTTAGTCCCCGCTATTCCCCGTAGGTGTGTGTGGGGGTGTTGGGCAGTGGTTACAAATGACTGACCATGCATTGTTGCAATATGAATCCCTATTGTGATTACAATGCCAGAGCACATTGTGCCCTTTGCAGGGTTCTCACTAGGATTTTGAAAATTGGAGTAAAAATGCTGTCTCCAGAAAAAGTTGTAGTTTTACCCTACTTTTCTATTGAGACTTTCCAAAAAGTTGGATTCAGGAGTAAATTCAGCCAAATTTGGAGTTAACAAGAAGTACAAAAATTGTAAGTTAATAATTAATTTCTTTAATACATCATTGATTTATCGTAGTGAAGAGACAGTCCTAACCAAACTGTCCAGACTCATATCAAACTGCTAAGGTGATCCTCCTTGTGATGTAAATAAATTCTGAAAAGTTAGATCCTCTGGATTCAGTTGAGATGTTTATATTACAACATCAGCGTATGTTGTGAACCATAACCTCTTCTGGTCCAAAATTGCTGCATGTAGATTTTTTTTTACCCTAATGGTCCTAATCATTCGGACAGATGGTGCAGACCCTGATCAGATTGTTCCAAAGGGAGCATCCTGATCAGTGTCTACATTGTCAGTCAATATGTCTGTTTTGCCCTGATATGTCATGAAAGGATTTTGTCAACGGGCCTCCGTGGCCTAGTGGATAAGAGTGCTGACTCTTAGTCATTAGGTCTCTCACCGCCGTGGGTTCGAGCCTTGCTCGGATCACGTGTGAGAAGCCAAGTTCTGCAACGGAAGGTCAGGTGGTTTTTCTCCGGGTACTCCGGTTTTCGCCCACCTCTGATTAACGATCGGCTCGATATGAGTGAAATAATCTTGAAAGGGCCGTAAAACCCAAACCAAAAAAAAAAAAAAAAGGATTTTGTCGGATGAACAGCGGCTAGCCCTGAAGTTGTCCCAATTATGAAGATCCCTATGATAGTACTCTACCCACGTTTTCTCCGCAGGGACTATGTACCAAAATCCCCTTCCCTCGGGCCCCAGTCTGCCGCTAGGGTCAAAATTTTACTTGTATTTTATTCTGCTAATCATACCCTTCAATTTGATATGCAACATGACTATGTTTAAAAAATTCTTAAATTTTGACGCGTCGTTAAACACGAAATCATCATCATCTTAAATTTTGACCCTTTGACCCCTCCCTAAGGGCCCCAATCTGACCCCAGAGTCAAACTTTTACTTATATTGTATTCTACTAATCATACTCTTCCATATGATAATATCCCACATGACTATTTTGAAAAATTTCAAATTTGACCCCCTCCTCCCCCGACCCCCCAAGTGTGACCCCGTGGGGCATGACCCAGGGGTCGCAGCCAAAATCCTGTTCAATATGTTTTACATATTTCATTAATAATTACTTATGCAAAGTTTGGTTGCAAAATCTATAAAATTGACTTTGTATTTGAATTTTATTGGTATTTGTCCTTTTGACCCCTCTCGAAGGCCATGAGGGTGGGGCCCAAAGGTAAATGTGCCGTTGCGCAAGCCACTCATGTAAGCAACCTGCACACCAAATTTGGTTGGATTCCAATCAGCGGTTTAGGAGGAGATAGCCGGACAGACGTATGGACAGAAAGAGAGTCAGCCGATAACAATATCTTCGAAAAACGTGGGGATAATTACAAAGTCTGTTTTAATAGATTTTGATACCAAACATTGCAGAAGTAATAATTAGTAGTGTAAAACATATTGAATGTGGCATATCAAAATGAAGGGGATGATTAGTAGAGTGTAATGCAGATAAAATTTTAACCCTAGGGTCAGATTGGGGACCTAAGGGGGGGTCAAAAGGTCAAAATTTAAGTTTTTCCGAACATGGTCATGTGGCATATCAAATTGAATGGGAAAACTCATAGAATATTATACAAGTAAAAGTTTGATCCTAGGGGCAGATTCGGGCTCGGGAAGGGGATTTTGGTACAAATGTACTTAGACCATGTGGAGAAAACATTGGGATTTGCAATGGCACACCATCGACTGCATTCTAGTTATCCCCATGCTTTCGTGTAGGGGATATTAAAATCGTCTCAGTCCATTAGTCCGTCAATCTGTTATGCTATCTCTTAAACCATTAGTCAGAATCCAACCAAATTCGGTGTGTAATTATAGCCCCACTATACTGGATTTGCCTCGTCCTTTTGTGATTCCGTAATTCCGTTATTTATGATAACTAAAAAAACGTTTGAGGTATTTTCACGAAACTTCACACAAATGTAAACCACAATAGGACAATGCGTAGAGCGCATGAACCATAACTCTGGATTACCTTCTTTTGGAGTTATTGCCCTTTGAACATATAAAAAATGCAATTTTAACCTTGTTTGCTCCATTACTCAAAAAGCATTTGAGGTATTTTCATGAAACTTAATACAAATGTAAAGCACTATGAGACAATGTGCGGAGTGCATAAATTGTAACTCTGAATTGCCTACTTTTAGAGTTATTGCCCTTTGAACATTGAAAAATTGCAATTTTAACCTTGTTTGCTCCATTACTCAAAAACTGTTTGAGGTATTTCCATGAAACTTAATACAAATGTTAAGCACTATGAGACAATGTGCAGAGCACATACATTGTAACTCTGAATTGCCCTCTTTTGGAGTTATTGCCCTTTGAACATTGAAAAATGTCAATTTTAACCTTTATCTGCGTCATAACTAAAAAAAAGTTTGAGATATTTTCATTACACTTCCCACAAATGTAAAGCACTATGAGACAATGTGCAGAGTGCATGAACCATAATTCTGGATTGCCTACTTTTAGGGTTATTTCCCTTTAAACATTGAAAAATACCAATTTTAACTTTGTTCGCTCCTTATCTCGGAAACTGTTGGAGATATTTTCATGAAACCTCACACAAATGTTAAGTACCATGAAACGATGAAACGCAGAGCTCCATCACACAAATCTAAAGCACCATGAGACGATGTGCAGAGCACAGGAATTGTAACTCTGGATTGCCTTTTTTCCACCTTTAATTAGAGGTCGAAAGCTGAAAACATTTGTTTTATTGTATTTTTGTCTTTTCCGATAGCGCTGTGTGGGGCTATAGTCAGATCTAGTTAGTTCCTTACATGAGTGGGGTGGGCATCATCACATTTTTTTTTGTCCCACCCCCAGGGGCCTTTGGGAGGGGTCAAAAGGTCAAATACAGTGCACTCCCTTGAAAACACTATAATGTATGTTTGGGATGCATAAAATAGGACTGTGTTATAAGTGAACCGTGTTATAAAGGGATAATTTTATTCAGAAATAATAGTAAAATGACAATTTGGGAGGCAAGACTTGACCGTGTTATAACCAAAACCGTGTTATAAGGAGAGGAGTACTAAAGGGACTGAAGTGTACCAATAAAATTCAATTACAAAGTCTAAGCCTCCTAGCAAAACCTATAAAACCTATAACAATAAGCTACATGTACATATATAATTTTGTATTAAACTTTTTGGATTGATTTGGTTCATATTTGGTATGATGGTACATACAGGTCCAAAGTATTCACCAATATCCCCACTCATGCCAATGTCCTCATGGTCAAGGTCATGGACTTAGAAATTTTTAATGATATAGACTCAGGTTAAGGTCTTTGTGACAGGTAGAAACTGAACATTTATGATGACATTGGTTCATGTTTGGTATCATCATAGATATAGGTCTGAAGTTTGATTTACCAATACCCCCGCCCATGGTCATGTTGTTTTTCTAGGTTGGCCCCTGGTGAGGGCATCTGTGTCGTGGTGACACATTTCAAGTTTTTTTATTAACCTCTTATTTTTCGAAGAAAAACTGGGGATATTGTTATCGCCTCTGTCTGTCCATTCGCCTGTTGTCCGGGGCTAGGGTTAGGATTGGATAACAATAACAAGAATTCCGCAAAATGCGTCGTCGCACCTGCTGGGGCGAAAGCTAAAGGAGCCACAATCATAACGTAGAAATTAAATAAGCTTATTTGTATGAGTGGAAAGGCAATTTTACAAGGAACCTACATGCCAAACTATATAGGCTCTATGTCAAATGGTTAAACCTTGATGATAAAGTAGGTCAAAGGTCCAGGGTAATGGTCAAATTATTTGTATGAGTGGAAAAACAATGCCATAAGGAACCTACATGCGAAATATGAAGGCTCTATCTCAAATGGTTAGAAAGGTATGATAAAGTAGGTCACGGGTCAAGGTCACAGGTAAAATTTTTAGTATGAAAGGAAAGGCAATGTCACAAGGAACCTACATGCCAAATATGAAGGCTCGATCTCAAATGGTTAAAAAGTTATGACAAAGTAGGTCAGTGGTCCAGGGTCAAGGTCACAGGTCAAAATTTTTTGTATGAGTGGAAAGGCAATGTCACAAGGAACCTACATGCCAAATATGAAGGCTCTATGTCAAATGGTTAAAAAGTTATGATAAAGTAGATCAAAAGGTCAGGGGTCAAGGTCACTGGTCAAAATTGTTTGCATGAGTGGTATGGGAATGTCACAAGGAACCGACATGCCAAATATGAAGGCTCTACCTCAAATGGTTAAAAAGTTATGATAAGTAGGTCAAAAGGTCAGGGGTCAAGGTCACAGGTCAATTTTTTTGTATGAGTGGGAAGGCAATGTCACAAGGAACCCACATGCCAAATAACAAGGCTCTATCTCAAACGGTTGGAAAGTTATGATAAAGTAGGTCAAAGGTCACAGGTCAAGGTCACAGGTCAAAATTGTTTGTATGAGTGGTATGGGAATGTCACAAGGAACCTACATGCCAAATATGAAGGCTCTACCTCAAATGGTTAAAAAGTTATGGTAAGTAGGTCAAAAGGTCAGGGGTCAAGGTCACAGGTAATTTTTTTTTGTACGAGTGGAAAGGCAATGTCACAAGGAACATACATGCCAAATATAAAGGCTCTATCTCAAATGGTTCCACTAAATAATATAATATTTGTCATGGTCACTGGAGCGTAAAATATAGGTCAACGCCACGAGATGAAAGCCCCTGCTTGGTTAGGAGCTTACGAAGATGTTTCATGTAAAGTATGATGGTTATTTAGTCTTGTAGTTGAGTACATAACAAACTTCGACATAAATGTCGAACTTCGACATAAATGTCAAACTTTGACGTAATGGTCGAAGTCACTGGAGCACAAAATATAGGTCAAAGTCACTAGGTCAAGGAGTCTACAAAGTCAGAAGGTCAGGGAGATGTTTCATGTAAGGTTTGATGGTAGATGAGGTTTGTAGTTGACTTAAATAAAAACTTCGACATAAATGTCGAAGTTATGTCGAACTTCGACATAAAGATCAAAGTCACTGGAGCGAAAAATATAGGTCAAAGTCACTAGATCAATTTGCCTACAAAGTCAGAAGGTCTGAGAGATGTTTCATATAAGGTTTGATGGTAGATTAGGTTTGTAGTTGACTTAAATAAAAACTTCGACATAAATGTCGAGTGAGTGAGTGAGTTTTAGTTTTACGTCCCACCAACAGCTAAGGTCATACGGAGACGGGACCTCGGTTTAAAGACTCATCCGAAAGTCTGGAGAAGCATGGGATCGATCCTGCGATCCCTGTTTTACAAGGCGAGTAGCGTAACCACTGCACCACGGAGGCTTCTGACATAAATGTCGAAGTTATGTCGAACTTCGACATAAAGATCAAAGTCACTAGAGCGAAAAATATAGGTCAAAGTCACTAGGTCAATGTGCTTACAAAGTCAGAAGGTCTGAGAGATGTTTCATATAAGGTTTGATGGTAGATTAGGTTTGTAGTTGACTTTAATAAAAATTTTGACATAAATGTCGAACTTCGACGTAAATGTGACAGACGGACGCACGGACGAACGGACGGAAAAGTTGATGCCTATGTCGCACCCTGCTACAAGCAGGTGCGACAAAAAATGATTGGGAAATAATAGATTTGTTCCGTAAACGAAAGGTAAAAGAGGTTAGCCCCTAAACCAAACAAAAGAAAATAACAAAAGAAATAGCCCCTAAACCCGAAATGTTAGAACGTCCGTCCATCCGTCCAACTATCTCCTCCTAAACCGTTGATCGGAATCTAAACAAATTTGGTGTGTAGGTTGTTTACATCAGTGGCTCGCGCAATGGCACATTTATTTTTAGCCCTCATATGGCCTTGGAGAGAAGTCAAAAGGTCAAATATCAATAAAATTCAATTACAAAGTCAATTTTATAGATTTTGCTACCAAACTTTGCATAAGTAATTATTAATGAAATATGTAAAATATATTGAATGGGATTTTGGCTGCGACCCCTGGGTCATGCCCCACGAGGTCACCTTTGGGGGTCGGGAGGGCAAATTTTAAATTTTTCAGAATATAGTCATGTGGGATATCAAATCAAAGGGGTTGATTAGTAGAATACAATAGACGTAAAATTTTGACTCTGGGATCAGATTGGGGCCCTTAGGGAGGGGTCAAAAGGTCAAAATTAAAGTTTTTTTCAACATAGTCATGTGGCATATCAAATTGAAGGGTATGATTAGTAGAATATAATACAAGTAAAATTTTGACCTAAATTTAGCGGCAGATTGGGGCCCAGGGGATGGGGATTTTTTTGTAGCGTGTGAGACCCAGGTCCGTACCTCAAAGGTCAAGGTCATACTTAGAGATCAAAGGTCAATATTTTTTGTCTTGTCCGATCAATAACTTTCTTATTCTTGAATGGATGTAAAAATTATTTGGCAGAAATGCTAATCATAATGTGACAGTGTGTCACATGTAAGATCCAGGTTGGTACCTCAAAGGTCAAGGTCTTACTTTGAGATCAAATGTCAAAACAAGGGTCTTTTTGTTGTGTCCGATCAATAACTATCTTATTCCTTGATGGATTTAAAAAGTTACTTGGGAGAAGTGTTAACCATATTATGACAGTTAATCATGCACAAGACCCAGGTTAGTACATCAAAGGTCATGGTCTTACTTTGAGGTTAAATGTAAGGCTGGCTAATCGGAGCTGAGAAGATAATCGATCATCCTTTATGCCATTGTGCTCCATAACCAATTAGTAATCACTGGAGATTTTATCATAATTTAACTAGAATCGCGCAGTCGATGGTGCACCATCGCAAATACCCGCTTTTTCCATTGACAACACAATTAACAAGTTTCAGGTGTGTAACCCAAATAGTTTTGAATATACAGCAAATTCCTAGTTTTTGGCTTTTGACCTTGAGGTCCAGGTCATGCCAAATACAGCATGCAGTACCTTCTACATTCAAAGGGCTATCCATAACCAAAGTTTCAGGAGTGTAACCCAAATATTTGTGAAGATATGGCAAAGTCCTAGTTTTTTACCTTTGACCTTGAGGTCAAGGTCACACCAAAAATAGTCCAGTGCATTCTAAATTCCAAGGACCATCCAATAACCAAGTTTCAGATGTGTAATTCCATCAGTTAGGAAGATACTTCCAAGTCCTACTTTTTGACCTTTGACCTCGCCCATGACCCCAGGGGGTCAGATGAAAATTTCGACACCTTCATGCACATCGGCAGTCCCTAAGCAATGTATGTACCAAGTTTGGTCACCCTAGTTCAAGAAATAAAAAACTAGTTAACATTCACAAGATATTTCTTAGAAATTTGACCTTTGACCTCACCCCGTGACCCCCAGGGGGTCAGATCAAATTTTCGACACCTTCATGCACATCTCCAGTCCCTAAGCAATGCATGTACCAAGTTTGGTCACCCTAGGTCAAGAAATAAAAAACTAGTTAGCATTCACAAGAAACGTGACAGACGGAAGGACGGACAGACGGACTGACTGACGGACGGACACCCGTGACGAAAATAATATACCCGTTTTTTTTTCAAAAAGCGGGTATAACTAGCCTGGCTTTCTTCTTAGCATAAATTTTACTATATTTAACCTACACATGAGGACATACAGGCCTGTGCAAACAGTGTAGACCCAGATGAGACATCGCGGAAAGCGGCGTCTCATCAGGGTCTGCATTGTGTTTGCGATTCTCCCAGCTATTTTATGCAGTATGTTGTGTAGTTAACTGTACTTATTGCATAATCAATTATTAACAGATCAGTAGCAATAATCATTTTTGTAAAATGTATTGATCAATTAATCGATTATCCGGTTAATAGTGTCAGCCTTAGTTAACCCTTTCCCAGTCAGATACGTGTTTTTACGTGTCTGGAGCCCCCCCCCCCCCCTTTGTTCCTAGAACCACCTTCAAACCTGCACTCCCCACCCCTGGATAGCAATGTTTGCATTAGAATAAGTTGGCCTAAAAAAGTGACCTGTTTTTTCGCGCGCCTCCCCACTAATACGTTCTGTGGGGGGATTGAAGGGGGGCTATCGCCCCCCTCACATCCGAAAAAAAAAATGGGTTTTTTGGCCCAGCCGGTCGCTGAAATGAGGTCTGACGGTGTCTGGGGTCAAAAATGCCTCCGAATTGATGCAGCCTGACAAAACATGCTGCAAACAGTGAAAATCCCGGGTGCCAAACTCTTTATTTGTTGCCTTGCCAGCGGGCTGAAGATAAAGATTTAGTCAAAAATTCATGTGAAATAACACTTTTTGTCAACTTTGAGATGCCCCCTCGTTACCATGGCAACAAAGATTTAGTCTAAAATGGTGTCATTTGAAAGGCTACTACCCAGTGAACATTCATGCCAAGTTTGGTGTAAAATGGGCCATCCATGATGAAATAATGGCTTTATGAATTTGCTACCCTAGGCAACTCTGTAAAAAACAGCAAAAATCACAAAGTCCCCATGTGGGAATGGGTTAAATGTAAAATTTTTTTTTTAACATGCCTGGTCAATATATTTCTATTCCTGGATGGCTTTAAAATTACTTGTTATTGTTAACCATAATGTGATGATGTCAAGACCCAGGTTGGTACCTCAAAGGTCAAGGTCATACTTAGAGGTCAAAGGTCAGGAAAGGATCTTTTTGGGTGTTTTGTCAATAAGTGTATTACTCCTGGATGGATTTTAAAATTACATGTACTTAGAAGAAATGTTAACCATCAAAAGATTGCCAATTTAGGGTCAAGGTAACAGGTTATGGTCTTACGACGTGACAGTCGTAACAAAGGAAAGATGCATAGCGTGAAAAAATCCCCGTCTTTGGTGGGATTCGAACCCGGTTCGCTCGGGTAGAAGTCCACTGCTCTTACCCCTGAGCCAAAGAGTTGACTCCCTGATGCAGTTGTCAGAGTGGTTATAAACCTAGAATCTATGCATATGGATCTACCAAGGTAGATAATGGAAGGGAGGTAACAAATCCCGGTAGAGCCCCCACATCTTACGACGTGACAGTCGTAACAAAGGAAAGATGCATAGCGTGAAAAAATCCCCGTCTTTGGTGGGATTCGAACCCGGTCCGCTCGGGTAGAAGTCCACTGCTCTTACCCCTGAGCCAAAGAGTCGACTCCCTGACGCAGTTGTCAGAGAGTGGTTATAAACCTAGAATCTATGCATGGATCTACCAAGGTAGATAATGGAAGGGAGGTAACACACTCCCTCTTAAGGAAGTCATCATTTATGATGACGTGAAGGATGCCAACTTCGGCACGAAGCCATTTCTGGCATATAAAGTCCGATCCCGGACGAGCCCCCATCTTACGACGTGACAGTCGTAACAAAGGAAAGATGCATAGCGTGAAAAAATCCCCGTCTTTGGTGGGATTCGAACCCGGTCCGCTCGGGTAGAAGTCCACTGCTCTTACCCCTGAGCCAAAGAGTCGACTCCCTGACGCAGTTGTCAGAGAGTGGTTATAAACCTAGAATCTATGCATATGGATCTACCAAGGTAGATAATGGAAGGGAGGTAACAATGGTCACAGTTACTGAACGGAGGCAGGGGATTATGGCCATTCCACAGGCTGCTTTTTTTTTTTTTTTCATTAAATTTCTTTCCTTTTGTTCCTTTTTATTTTAATCCCAAAATAGTGATGAAAAACTGTAAAGAAATGGTAATTTCTCCCCGCTCGCTTCACTCACTCAGACTCAAAATTCTTATCAACTTTTTTTAGCAATCGTGACGTAAAAGACATCTTTTTTTTCAGCAGAATTAAGTGTTAGTGTGAGTGTCGAAGAACCTTTTTAACCTATATTTTTTATCGAACAATCTGTTATTAGCCATTATTTTCTGTAAGACAAACCTATATAAAAACCTATATTTCCAAAGTGGGCCACTAGGAGGCTTGAAAGTCAATTTTATAGATTTTGATACCAAACATTACAGAAGTAATAATTAATGGAATATGTTTTTTTTTTTTTTTTTGGTTTGGGTTTTACGGCCCTTTCAAGATTATTTCACTCATATCGAGCCGATCGTTAATCATAGGTGGGCGAAAACCGGAGTACCCGGAGAAAAACCACCTGACCTTCCGTTGCAGAACTTGGCGTCTCACATAATGGAATATGTAAAACATATGGAACAGATTTTGGCTCAGACCCCTGGGTCATGCCCAAGGGTTCAGACTTTTGGGGTTGCAGAGCCAAAATGTTTTCGAAATATAGTCATGTGGTATGATTAGTGGAATACAGTGCAAGTAAAATTTTGACCCTAGGGTCAGATTGGAGCCCAGGTTTGGGGATGGGGTCAAAAGGTCAAAATTTTAATTTTCTTGGAACATAATCATGTGACATTTCAAATTGAAGGGGATGATTAGTAGAATATAATACAAGTTAAATTTTGGGGCCTTGGTTTTTGGTACTTAGCCTGTGAGTGGAAAGCATGGGGATTTGCAATGGCGTTCCAATTTAACCACATTCTAGTTTTCTTTAAAAATAGCTCCTTATGGTGGAAACATTCATATGTGGTGAAATATTTCTAAAATAATGTGTTGTTGCATGGGCTGTTTGGGCTAGTATAGTAAGAATTTCAATATGACCTCCCAGACAGGTTGGGGCCCCGACTTGCCTGAGGGTAAAACTTCATTTTCTTCAAATATAGTCATGTTTCATATCAAATCAAAGTATTAATGGAGAGTAAAAGCTATGGCGGAAAAAATGCAGGCGGGGGGAATGCCCGGGGTCATGATAAGTCAAAAAGTAGGGTTTTAGGTCATATTGTCAAACAACTCATCCAAGGCTAGGTATTTGTGCTAGAATCTTATAAAATCTTGAAACTTTCCCAGAATGAGGGCTGGAGGAACATAATTTTTCAGAATTCTGATGTGACTTCCTTTGGTGGGGGGGGGGGGGGGGTGCAGTGGGGTGAGCCCCATGGGTCAAAATTACTTTTTGCACAAACATAGTATTATTATTATTTATGCAAAGGTAATGGAGAGTGGAATACAGTGGTGCAAAACTTTGCTGGGAGGCATGTATTTGGGTTACCCAAGGTAAAAAATTTTGGGTCCTTTTATTACATGACATGATTTCCACAGCACAGGGATATCAACTTGCTCTAGTTTAATAAATTCAATGGAACATATTCATGATCTTCTATTTATTATTTTAAATATTTACAGATGAAGACTACAGCTTAGAAGAAGAAATCCCTGAAAGAAAAAAAAAACAACTGGTAAAAAATTTAATCATTTTTGTTGCGCCTGCATGGCGCGATATAGGTGTCAAATTTTCCGTCCGTCAACATTTGCGACCACCCTAACTTCCACCCTGATGTAAGAGTCCATTTCTTGAGAACTATTAGAGCTTCCTTAATTATATTTGGTACAAGCTTGCATCTAGGAACTGCGACTTCAACAGAAGCATCCGTATCTGACTTTGACCTATATTTTATTGTTCACTGACTTTGTAAATTATTGCGACCACCCTAACTTTCACCCTAATGTAAAAGTCCATTTCTTGAGAATTATTAGAGCTTCATTAATTATACTTGGTACAAGCTTGAATCTAGGAACTGCAACTTCAACGCAAGTAACCATATCTGACCTTGACCCATATTTCATGGTTCAGTGACTTTGCACCCCAACAGGCGTGACATAGCCTTCGGCGGAATTCTTGTTTAATCTGTATTTGGGAAAAGTAACATTTCTCATGTTTCTTGTAGAAAAAACAGATTGTCAAGTATGTTTTAATAGTCATTTTAATTTTTCCAATAGAATTTTTACATTTTTGTCACCGCCATTGGCATGATGTCCGGAGTATATTTTTTCAGTTTTTCACTTATGCTTTCAACCTTATTCAGAATAAATAAGCTGGTCATCTACAAACTGGTATTCAGAGTGTGTATACTCGTAAAATGTCAAGGTCCGGGGGCATATAGTTTTTAGGTTTGCCGTACATGTAAGGCTGCCACGATTAATCAGATAATCGATTAATTGATTGATAAATTCCAGAAATATTATTATTGATACTGATTTTCCGTAATCAATTATTTTCTTCGTAGAATTTACCAGCTAAAGATGTTTCTTAAATAGCTGGATGAGTGGCAAACAGTGCAGGCCCTGATGAGACGCCGCATTCTCATCAGCGTCTACACTGTTTGCTCTGGCCTGTCTGTGCAAAACACTAGAGTGAATTACAACATGTATATGATAAGAGTCATGTGCAGACAGAAAGCGGGACAGGTAAAATTATGACCAAATCTCCAGTGATTACTAATCGATTATTTATCGCAATGGCAAAACTGGTAAGCGATTATCATTTCAGCAACGATTAGCCAGCCCTGGGTACGTTGGTACGAATGTACGTCCGTCTGCACGAATGTGTGTACGTACGTAATTGACCTCAAAATATATATAGGTCAGTGTGACCTATATTTCATGCTAGAGTGACTTTGCCTTATATCTTGAATACTATTTGATGGAGAAATGTCATGCCTGGTTTATTAGCTCCTTGTGACCCAATGATTGATTCAAAAATATAATTACATGTATATTGGTCATTGTGACCTATATTTCATGGATGGGTGATTTTGCCTCATATCTTGAATACTATTTGATGGAAAAATGTCAATCCCGGCTTATTAGTTCCATGTGATCCAATGATTGACCTCAAAATATACCTAGGTCATTGTGACCATATTTCATGGTTCAGTGATTTTGCCTAATATCTTGAATACTATTTGATGGAGAAATGTCATGCCATAGATTATTAGTCCCATGTGACGTGCTGATCAACCTCAAAAGATATCTAGGTCAGTGTGACCTATATTTCATGGTTCAATGACTTTGCCTTTTATTTTGAAAACTATTTGATGGAGAAATGTCATGCCTGTGTTATTAGTTCCATTTACCCCGCTGATCAACCTCCAAATATATCTAGTTTGGTGTGCTTCAGTGATTTTGTCCATTATCTTGAATATTATTTTATGGAGAAATTTCATACCATCTGACCCACTGATTGATCTCGACAAAATATATCTAGGTCAGTGTGACCTATATTGCATGGTTTAGGGAGTTTGCCTGTAATCTTGAATACTATTTGATGGAGGAATGTCATGTCTGGGATAATACTTGAATGCATCCAGATGATTGACCTCAAAATATATCAAGGTAGGTGTGACCTGTATTTTATGGGTCAGTGACTTTGCCTGAAATCTTGAATAATATTTGATGGAGAAACTTCATGTCTGAAGTATCAATTCAATATGACTTGATGAATGCAACAAAGATATATCTAGTTTAGTTTGACACTATTCCAGGTGCGTTATACTGTTCAGTGACGGCTGTTGCTGCAACATAAGTTTTCAGCGTGAGTTTGGCCCCTGTGCGGGGGCATCTGTGTCATACTGACACATGTCTACTTTATATATTATCCTACAGCATTTAGAAGCAGATAGATACAGAATATGGATTTATTGCATTTACAGGGTAAAATGTCATTATTAATATAATGCTTAGCAGAAAATAAAATATATACAAAAAGTCTACCTAATGCAGAATAAATAAGCTGGTCGCCTTAAGACTATCAGAGTATATACTCGTAAAATTTCAAGGGGTCCATCATTTTTGTATATTTTATCCCACATCATTGAGAAGAAAACAGAACACTGATTTAATGCATTTTAGGCAAACAAATACATTATAGACATGATAGATTTGATGCATAGTAGAAAATAAAATATATACGAAAAGTTCACCTAATGCAGAAGAAATAAGCTGGTCGCCTTAAGACTGGTATTCGGAGTATATATACTTGTAGAAATAACTTTATTTTTTTTATATTTATTATAAGGGGCCTAACATTTTTGTAAATTTTATCCTACAGAAATTAGCCGAAAACAGATACAAAATATTACACTGATTTAATGTATTTTAGCATATAAATATATTCTTTGTACATGTTGTACAATGTATGTTGCATGTAGCAAAAAATGTATATACAATAAAGTCCACCTAATGCAGAATAAATAATCTGGTCGCCTAGAGACTGGTATTCGAAGATATATTTTTTAATGTTTGTTCATTGTGGAAGTTTGAAGCCCTACACTGAGATTTGCACAATGTGAGAGCCCTTCAGAATATCTTACTTGGACTCAAGCTCAAGGTCACATTTGATAGTCACCAGTTCTTTTTATGTATGGGGGTTTAACGGCCAGTGTTAACTAAAAGTTTGAGCCAATTATCTATCCACACTTTACCTTGGCAATTTTATCCGTAAGCAATTGACCAGAACAGTGCACATTCTTACACCAGAATTGACAAATGCCCTTCTTGAATCAGCTGATGGGAGAAATGACTGTAGAAAAGATTTCATGATCAATATCCACGAAAGAATGTTCCTGACTGCGGAAGGAATCAACCTACATCTTCCTGATAACCAGTCAGAGGTGGCTTTGGCTGAGCTATTCTTTGAATTTTGTGTTTGTTCCATATCTCCACCCCTTAAAGGATTTTCATCAAACTTGGTCAGTTATCCCCCTCAGAAAGTTCATGTCCAAAGCTAGGTTGGTAAAAAAGCTGAAAATACACATATAGTTTCATGGACAGTGGGAAATACAGGGAAATCCCGGTAAATACTGAGAAATACTCGAAAATGGACATTAATGTAGGTGGGGCCAATTGAGACTGCTTAATATACCCTGCCTGCCTAGGTATATGTATTGTAAAGTAAAATCATTTCATACAGGGCTTGCATTTTACCTTACCTTTACGAAGTACAAGGAGAACTATTGTAGTCACCACGGTCGTCCGCGTTTGCGTTAGCGTGTGCGTTCCCGTCACACTGCGTTAAAGTTTTTCAAATGCTTATATCTAAATAGCCATGCATCACAGAGTACTCATATTTGGAACTTTAGTACCTGGGAGGGTCTTCTAATGTTCCAAGAGAGCAAACCCCTGGATCCATGCCCCGAGGTGGGGCTAGGGGTCAGAATCTAGAACACCTTTATAAAACTGTGTTAAAGTTTTTGAAATGCTTATATCTCAACAGTCACTCATCACAAAGCATTCATATTTACAACTTGGGTACTTGGGAATGTCTTCTGAGAATATGCGGGATTGTCTTCTGAGATTCCAAAAGAACACACCCCTGGGTTCACGAATGGGGGGGGGAGGTGGGGCTAAAGGTCAAAATCTAGGACACCTAAGTTATTCATTAAATACATTATCATTATGCTAACAAGTTACAAACTGAATTTGTAATACATCAGCCAACTTTGTGACGTTGGTTTAAGTGTAAAAGGGTGAAGGTCATGGTGACCTACATTTTACAGTCCAGTGATTTTGCCTTATATCTTGAATACTATTTGATGGAGAAATGTTATACCTGGGATATTGGTTCCATGTGACCCCATGATTGACCTCGAAATATATCTAGGTCAATGTGACCTATAGTTCATGATTCTGTGATTTTGCCTTATATATTGAATACTATTTGATGGAGAAATGTTAAACCTGGATTATTACTTCCATGTGACCCAGTGATTCACCTGAAAATATGTCTATGTCAGTGTGACCTATATTTCATCGTTCAGTGATTTTGCTTATATCTTGAATACTATTTGATGGAGAAATGCTATACCTGGATAATTACTTCCATGTGCCCCAAGGATTTACCTCAAAATCTATCTAGGTCAATGTGACCTATATTTCATCGTTCAGTGATTTTGCCTTATATATGTTGAATACTATTTGATGGAGAAATGTCATACCTGGGATATTAGTTCCATGTGACCCCATGTTTGACCTCAAAATATATCTAGGTAAGTGTGACCTATGGTTCAGTGATTTTGCCTTATATCTTGAATACTGTTTGATGGAGAAACATCATACCTTGGTTATTAGTTCCATGTGACACAGTGATTGACCTCAAATAAATCTAGGTCATTGTGACCTATATTTAATGGTTCACTGATTTTGCCTTATATGTTGAATACTATTTGATGGACAAACATCATACATGTACCTTGGTTATTAGCTCCATGTCAGTGTGACCTATATTGGTTATTAGCTCCATGTCAGTGTGACCTATATTTCTCCCCCATCCCGAAAATGTAGGTCATTGTGACCGATATTTCATGGTTCAGTGTTTTTGCATTATATCTGGAATAGTATTTCATGGAATAATGTCATACCCAGATTGTTAGTTTCACGTCACCCAATGATTGACCCTGAAATATATATAGGTCAGTGTGACCTATATTTTAGGGTTCAGTGACTTTGCTTTAGATCTTGAAAACTATTTGATGAAAAATCTACATACCTAATTATTTGTTCCATGTAACCTGATGATTGACCTCAAAATATTTGTAGGTCAGTGCGACCTATATTTCAATGTTCAGTGATTTTACCTTATATCTTGAACTGCGAAGCAGGCGAGCTACGCTGACATGCGACAGCTCTTGTAGAGTCTACATGCACTTGGTCATGCAGGTCGAATGAAATGTTTTAGGATTTTCCAGACCTTCTGATAATGAATTGTTTGAAAGATTAATAATCTGTTACCTTCATAATTTTATATTTGAAGTAATCAAGTATGTATTGAATTTGTTTTCAAAAGATACTGAAATACTAGTTTTCAGACATCAGCTACTGGTATTTGACTTGACTTGTAAATAAAAATACTTGAGAGAGTACCTGCAGGTTAAGAAATGTATGCCCATTGTATTTTGTTCTTTTAATACCTGTCTTAAACAAAACAAATTTTCACACCGTTCAAAAGTAGGAGTAACTACTTGACAAACTTGCAAACAAACTTTTTTTTAAAGTACACATAAAAAAGTTCGGACAACCACAAAAGTTGTTGTAATTCTTCAAACAAATTTAACAATGTGTTTTATCATTTCACAAAAGCATAAAAAAACAACAAAAAAAACCACAAAGTTCAAGAAAACATGCCTATACAAATGTAATGAACATTTTACAACCAAAAAATGAAAATTTTCTGATTAAAAATTCCAATATTGTAGTATGTCTGCAGAAATTATAGATCATTCAGTGAGGCAGTTCTATTGAGCACCCACAATCTATATTTTTAGCAGAGATACGGAAAATAGTGTATATCCCTCTTAAACCCCATCTTTATTATATAAAAGTGGTGTTGGAGGGGTCAAAATCATGTGCATATGTTTTTGTGATGCATTTACAGACTGATGGAGCAGTCTGATCTGGGTCTGTCTGTTTGCTCAGGCCTGTCCATCTTAATTTTACGATCATTATCTATTGCATATGAGTGATTTTAAATAGCATTCCTGCCACTGGTATTTACCTACCATCCTTGGTGCAAAGCCCATAAATGAATCAGGCTGACTCTAGGTCAAGGTCACATTTGAAGATCACGGCTTTGAATTTTGTGTCCATTCCTTATATCTCATTTACCCTAAAATGATTTTCATTTACCTTTGGTCAATTATCCCCCTCAGACAGCTGATGTGCATAAAGCATACATGAATCATGCTGACACAAGGTCAAGATCACATTTAAAGGTCACGAGTTTGAAACTTTGACTTTTATGCCTATTTATTTACCCCTGGCAGGATTTTTAATTAACATTGGTAAAATATCCTCCTCAGTGAGCTGATGTGCAGAACCCATAAATAAAACATGCCAACTCAAGGTGAAGTTTTTCAACTTTGAATTTTATGTCTATTCCATAACTCCTTTACCCCTGGATGGATTTTCCTTTAAACTTTTAAGAAATAATTCCCCTCTGAGCTGGCGTGCAGAACCCATAGATAAACCATGCGGACGCAGGGTCAAGGTCACAGGTAAAGGTCACAAGGTTGAACCTTGATTTTAATGGTGGGGGGATTGGGCTGTCCTTCAGACTGCTCCTTGTTGCAAAATTAAAACACTTTTTGCTTGATAACTTAGATTATGTTTGTGGCCCAACTTTGATGAAACTTTTACTACACAATGTCATGGTCTCTTAGATAAGGAAGGTGTAATACTAGCAGAATAAATACCAAGTGCCCATAACACCCATTGATGATAGGTTTCAAATTTCAGTTCAATGATTTATTAATCACATACAGTAGATGGTTGCGTTTACATTTACACCCCTTTTAACAGTTTTGTCAGTCCTATCAAAGTCATGTGTGGCTGATAATGAAACACATGTGCATTGTAACCCCAGATTTTTATGCCCCCGGAATCGAAGATTCAGGGGGGCATATAGTTTTTGGTCTGTCCGTCTGTTTGTCTGTTTGTCCGTTAATCCGTTTGTCCGTTAATCCGTTTGTCCGTTTGTCTGTTTGTCCGTCTGCAAAAACTTTAACATTGGGCATAACTTTTGAATGGTAAATGATAGAGCCTTTATATTTCACACGTGCATTCCTTGTCACAAGACCTTTCAAGAGGTACCATAAATTTTGACCTCGTGACCTTGACCTTGACATTTGACCTACTTTTGACCTCCTTTTTAAAAACTTTAACATTGGCCATAACTTTTGATTGGTAAGTGATAGAGCTTTCATATGTGGATTCCATGTCACAAGACCTTTCAATTGGCACTATAATTTCTGACCTCATGACCTTGACCTTGGCATTTGACCTACTTTTTAAAAACTTTAACATTGGCCGTATCTTTTGATTGGTAATTGGTAGGGCTTTCATATTTCACATGTGCATTCCTTGTCACAAGACCTTTCTAATGGTACCGTAATTTTTGACCTCATGACCTTGACCTTGACATTTGACCTACTTTTTAAAAACTTTAACATTGGCCATAACTTTTGATTGGTAAATGGTAGGGCTTCCATATTTCACATGTGCATTCCTTGTCACAAGCCCTTTCTAGTGGTACCATAATTTTTGACCTTGTGACCTTGACCTTGATGTTTGACCTACTTTTTAAAAACTTTAATATAAAGTCCATAACTTTCGATTGGTAAGTGATAGAGCTTTCATATTTCACATGTGTATTCTTTTTCGCAACACCTTTCCATTGGTACCATAATTTTTGACCTTGATACCTTGTGGCCTTGACCATGACATACTTTAGTGATGGGGCTTTCATATTGCACAGGCGCTGTCCTGGGGCATCGGTGTTTCACAAACACATCTTGTTTCCTCTATTACACATCTTCATGGGGCATCCTTTGGTGTCTCTGATTCTCTTGTTTGATATTTGTTTTCTTTTTACAGTTTGATGGTCAGTTGTTGACACAATTCTAATCAGAAGACACTGGAGACAAATGAGAAAAGCAAAGGCTTCTTACCAGGCAAGTCTCTGCTGAACATGAAACATATTTATTTGGGTTTCCTATCCTTTTTTAACTCTCAGGAAATTTCGTCCCGGTAAGCTTTTCTACTACCCCAGGCATCGACGTCCACAAATGTTTAAGTTTTTGCGTTAAAGTTTTTTTAGAAGCTCATCTCGTTTTTATGACTACACGGATTAAGTTCATATTTAGTATGATGATATTTTCTGTTATCGACTTCTTTCCCTGGTGATGTTGTGGGGAGGATTTGGGATTTGATTGTATCAGTTCCTGATCATTACTATTTTTAATTTTTACACATTGGTTTATCACCTGAGGGGTTCAGCAAAAAATGGGAAATGTAAAATAAAAATGTAGGCAGTGATCAGGTATCAAAACATTTGTCAAACAACTCTGACCAGAGTCATCAAAGGGAAAGAAACATGAACATGGAGTAACTAAACACTGTTGAAATCTGATCACAAGCGGGCAGCAGAACGAGTTACTTTCCCACAGAATGGCTACGGTAAAAGGCTATCCAAACTAAAAGGATATAAGCAATACATAAATGCAACATAAATAATCCAGGATAGAAGAACAGCCTTAGAATGGTCAGCAAAATGTATTTCACTGTGTGTTTTAATTTGTTTATATATGGCCATGATTCTCATCCTTGATTCTGTCATGGTCTAAACAAACACATGGTTCAGTCTGCATGAAGTTTGCTAACTCAACAGTGCTATATCGGAGAACAAATATCAGTCAACTACAGAGATGAAACAACAATAAGGACTTGACAGCATGAAATAACATAAATGCTGGAGCCAAAGAAAACCGTTAGAATCTCGTAAGCCTGATCAGAGAAAGTAATTTTTGCTTACTATCTTTTGAAGCTGTGGCCCTTTGAACATTGAAAATAATCATTGAAATTTATTCGCGGAAAGAACAATGCACCTTCACTTTGAATTCCTTTCTTACAATCTTATAGTACTTGTTTGTAAGATGTAAGTGTAATGGCGGGGCATTTCTTACATTGTTACTCTTGTTTTTGTAGGTCACAAGATTTCATGAGTTCCAATGAATTTCTGCCATTGAAAGACCTGAATGTGAGAGGAAAGGACTACAAGAAAATTTGTGTAAAATTGTTCAGAAAAGCCATAAGAGAGAAGCGAGATGCAAAGCCAGAAGAACTAACTATTGCTATGAAAAAGTAAAGGACAAGCAATTTCATATCCAGGCATTGGCTACAATGATAAAATAAAGGAGATGCAATTAAATATCCAGGCATTGGCTAAAAGTAAAGTAGAAGCAATTTAATAGCCAGGCACTGGTTACAATGAAAAAGTAAAGGAGAAGAAACTTAATATCCTGGCAATTATGTTTGACCACAGACTATGGATGATGCATCTTTTGCTGTACAGCTGCACGAGATGAGCTGCAGGACAAAGGAACCATAACTCTGGTGTTCTTACTTTCAGAGGCATTGCCTTTTGACAAATGAAAATAGCCATTTCTATCATTTAGTCTTCTGAAACACTGTATCTCCTGAACCGTTTGATGGATTCTGAAGTAACTTGCTTGGTTACAACACTAGGATGGGGAAAATAGCCATAAGCTTTTGATGACCTTGACCTTAACTATAAAACTATCAAAAACTATAAAAGCTATGGCATTGAAAGTTGATGAGTGCATTGCTAGAAATCTGTAGATGACCTTATTAACTTTTGAAGAAATTCTGAATACTACTTGATGAGTTATGGCCCTTTGTTACTGTAGGCATTTGTACATCACATGCTTTTGGGTCGTATGTGAGAAGCAAAACTTATTTTAAATTTGTTTTTAGCTCACCTAACCAATGGTCATGGTGAGCTTTTGTGACAATGAGATGTCCAGCGGCGGCTGATGCCATGTGTAAATTTTCTTGTTAACACCCTTGGGCCACAGTTTTGGTCTAATTATGATCAGATTGGTTAGATCATACTGACAATATCTCTGTCAAGTTGGAATATGGGGCATTTTGAGTCAAAAAGTGGAACAGTAGTTAATACCATAAAAAAACCTTATTAATACTTTAGAGGCCACAGTTTTTGTCCAATCATCCCCAAACATGTGCAGAATTACCATCTCAGTACACTTTTGAATAAGGGTCATTTAGGGCTATAAAGCAGATCAGTATGAACAAATCATAGAAAAAACCTTTTAAATACTATACAGGTCACAGTTTGGTCGAATCGTCATCAAAGTTGTCTCAGCAATATCTTGGTCAAGTTCAAATATGGATCATTTCGGGTCAAAAAGTAAGTCAGTGGGTCGTAGCCTAGAAAACCCCTGTGAAAACTCTGGAGCAGATAAATTTGGGCAAATGTTTATCAGACATGCTCAGAATGATCACTTTGAAAATATATGTCAAGGTCAAATATGGATCATGTCAGGTTAAAAACCTTTGGTCCAATGTTTATCAAACTTGCTCAAAATGATCACCTTGACAACATCTCTGTCAAGGTAGAATATGGATCATGGAAAAAATGACCTTGACCTGAGACCTACTTAAATAAAAATATATTGGTCATAGCTTTTTACAGCCTTCATATTTAAAATGAACGTTCCATGTAATACGGTCTTATCTCTGAACAAATAAATTGACCTGTGAATTTGACCTTGGCTTGAACAATATGAAATAGAACCTTCAATTTTTGTTTTGTTTGTTTGTATTTGGGTTTAAAGTAAGGGAAACAAACACAAACACGACGCACTCAGACAATAATAGAAACTTCAACAGAGGAAGGCCAAAAGGACAGTTGCTTTCCCACAAATTGGCCTAATGACCATCCAAAATAAAAAGACACGAGTAATACATACAATACTTAACAAGCAATAACATAAATAAACGCACAGAAGAACCACCTTGGAACGGTCAGTGGAAAGAATTCCACTGGGAGGCTTAAATCGATTTCACACGGCCTTAATCCTCACCCTTACGTCAACACTTGGCCTTGGCCTTGGCAAGCTCATTCGTAAGCAGCTGACTTGTACAGTGCACATTCTTTCGCCAGAAACTGACAAATGCCCTTCTTGAATCAGTTGATGGGAGAAAATGACTGTAGAAAAGGGTAACGGGTCATCCCTAACAAACTCTGCCCCTAGCAAAGTAGGCCCCTACAAACTCGGCACCCAAAATTATATTATATATATAAAACCTCCAATTTAGCCATCTGATCAGGGTCTTTCCTGTCATTGAGCGACACGGTGCCAACTAGTGCCCACAAACTACATATGTATGTTTTTGAGCAGAATTAAGATAAAAAGGGATATGTATACCCCCAGCAAATCTTAACGGTTTGACTGGATAAAAGTGGTGTTAATTGGGTCAAAAAGATAAGTTTTCGTGATGGTGTATTGTGCTAGCAAAGCTTGGCATGTTCTAACGTGTACCCACAATCTATATATTTTTGAGCAGAAATAGCAAAAATATCAAAAATTTTCATCTTAAATTATCAATTTTTGGGTCGGGGGCGTTTAAGGAAAAATAACAGTATATTTGTTTAGGCATGCATGTTTTCATATTCAAACAACAAAAGAATTATTTTTAGCTCGCCTATACGAAGTACATGGAGAGCTATTGTTGTCACCCCGGATGTAGGCGTTAGCGTAAGCGTTTGCGTTCCCGTTTCCGTCACACTCTGCGGTATAGTTTTTCAAATGCTTATATCTCAACAGTCATGCATCACAGAGCACTCATATTTGGAACTTAAGTACCTGGGAGGGTCTTATAACGTTCCAAGAGATCAGACCCCTGGGTAGCCCGGAGTGGGGCTAGGGGCCAAAATCTAGAACACCTCTGTAAAACTGTGTTAAAGTTTTTGAAATGCTTATATCTCAACAGTCACCCATCACAAAACATTCATAGTTACAACTTGGATACCTGGGAGTGTCTTCTGAGAATACCAGGGAATATCTTCTGAGATTCCAAAAGAACACCCCTGGGATCATGCCTGGGGGGATGAGGCTAGGGGTCAAAATCTAGGACACCTTTGTAATTTGTTATATACATTTCCATTATAGTAACAAGTTTCAAACTTAATTGCTTATACATCAGCCAACTATGAAACATTGGTTCAAGTGTAAAAGGGTCAAGGTCACAGTGACCTATATTTCATGGTCCAGTGATTTTGCTTTATATCTTGAATACTATTTGATGGAGGAATGTCATACCTGGGATATTAAGTCCATATGACCAGTGGATTGACCTCAAAATATATCTAGGTCATTGTGACCTATTGTTCACGGTCCAGTGATTTTGCCTTATATCTTGAATACTATTTGATGGAGAAATGTCATACCTGGGATATTAGTTACATATGACCACAGGATTGACCTCAAAATATATCTAGGTCATCGTGACCTATTTTTCACGGTCCAGTGATTTTGCCTTATATCTTGAATACTATTTGATGGAGAAATGTCATACCTGGGGTATTAGTTCCATATGATAACATGATTGGCCTCAAAATATATCTAGGTCATTGTGACCTATATTTCACGGTCCAGTGATTTTGCCTAATATCTTGAATACTATTTAATGGAGAAATGTCATACCTGGGATATTAGTTCCATGTGACCACATGATTGATCTCAAAATATATCTAGGTCATAGTGACCTATATTTCATGGTTCATTGACTTTGTCTTATATCTTGAATATTATTTGATGGACTATTTTTATACCTAGATTATTAGTTCCATTTTACTTGATGATTGACCTCAAAATATATTTAGGTGAGTGTGACCTATATTTCATGGTTCAGTGATTTTGCCTATTATCTTGAATACTTTTGATGGGGAATTATTATACCTGGATTATTACTTCCATGTGACCTGATGATTGACCTCAAAATAGACCTAGGTCAGTGTGACCTATATTTCATGGTTCAGTGACTTTGCCTTGTATCTTGAATACTATTTAGTGGAGAAACAGCATCTATGCATTATTAGTTCCATGTGACCCGATAATTGACCTCATAATAAGTCTAGGTCAGTGTGACCTATATTTCATGGTTCAGTGATTTTGCCTATTATCTTGATTATTATTTGATGGAAACAGTATACCTGGATTATTACTTCCATGTGACTGGATGATTGACCTCAAAAGGTATTAAGGTTATTGTGACCTATATTTCACAGTTCAGTGATTTTACCTTATATTTTGAAAGCACAAAACAGGCGAGCTATGCTGTCATGTGACGGCTCTTGTCATCTCTTAAGTTTATAACTATAAGGTTAAGATAAAAGATACTTCCATTTTCAACTCCCCCCCCCCCCCCCCCCAAACACACAGCACAATTCACAATTTTAGCGATGTGTTTTACCGGTAAGGATTCTATAATTCCTCAAAAATATGTTAAGCTCAAACTGCCTTATAAAACTATAGACCTTCCAAATGTAATTGTGGAGACAAAAACTGTCTATTATGACCTATTTATAGCTATAAGTGGAGTGTTTGGGGCCGAGATTGCTAGGGGCCGAGTTTGTCAGGGGCCTAGTTTGTTAGGGGCTGAGATGTCCCTAAATCTGGAAAAGATTTCATGATCAATCTCCACGAAGGAATGTTGCCGTCCTTGGCATGTATCAAACCCGCATCCTCCAGATCAACAGTCAGATGTGCATCCGACTGAGCTGCTGAGACCAGCTTCATATTTGGTTTGTAGCTTTTTGTGACAAGGTGAGCATTATGATATCCACAAAATGGCTTCATTTACGATGATCTATGTCTTGAATGAACACCCCTGTAAACCTCAGTTATCTCTTTATGAATTGGAGCTTAGAGGGGTGTTCGTTTCACAGCTTGTTAACATCATGGCGATCCAGGGCCATTATGACCCTCTTCTATATTTCGTGTTGCACATATCCACGATTCAAGTATATGCAAGTCAAGATAGTTATTAATTATGAACTAAACTAAACATAAAATTAAATATTACAGTTATTAAAGCTTCCAGATAGTTTATCTTTGTGTTTCTGTTTCAATAAATCTCAGTCAAAATTAGTTACACACCCAAACCCATGGTATGTCTCATCTAAATGGCGGGCATTCAAACTTTCACACAACAGAATGTCTGAAGACACTTATTGTCTTGATGCAGCTCAGTTGAACTGCGATTCATAGAACAGCATTTGGTCCCATCCCACTTAAAAGAAGGTAATTAACTGTTGACATTTTCAAAGGAACGACCTTTTTAGCTGGCCTGTACAAAGTACAAGGAGAGCTATTGTTGTCACCTCTGTTGGTCCACATGAGCGTTTGTGTGTGAGTTTGCGTTCCTGTCACATAGTGTTAAAGTTTTTCAAATGCTTATATTCAAACAGTCTCGCATCACTAAGTACTCGTATTTGGAAGTTAAATACCTGGTAGGGTCCAGGCTTGGGACCAATTACATTTGAAAGTAATTGATCAATCCCCCGATGCAGGGTTATAGGAATATGCCTTCGTCTGTCCCACCATCCCTCCATCCATAACACTTTCTTGTCTACTCCATTTGATAGAATTTCATTAAACTTTGGTCAGTTTTTCTCTTTAGTATGAAGATGTGTTGCGTGCAAGGTCCAGGTTCGTACCTCAAAGGTCAAGGACATACTCAGAGGTCAAAGATAAAAAGGGCCTTTTTGTCATGTCCAATCAATAACTTCCTTATTCCTGGATGGATTTAAATATTATTTGGCAGAAATGTTAACCATAATGTGACAGTGTGTCGCGCGCAAGACCCAGCTCCGTACCTCGAAGGTCAAGGTCATACTTAGAGATAAAATGTCAAAAAAGCATCTTTTTATCATTTCCTATCAATAACTTTCTTATTCCTGAATGAATTTAAATATTACTTGTCAGAAATGACAGTGTGTCGCACGCAAAACCCAGGTCGGAACTTCAAAGGTCATACTTAGAGGTGAAAGGTGGAATGTCCGTTCGTAACAGTTATCTGCTGAACCCTTCGATAGAAGTTCACTAAACTTTGGTCAAATATTATTCTCAATGAGACAAAGTGTCGCCACAAGCCCCAGGTCCGTACCTCAAAGGTCATACTTAGAGGTTAAAGGTAAAAAATGTATTCGTCATGAGGCGATGTGTTGTACGCAAAATCCAGGTTGGTTCCTGAAATGTCAAGGTCATGCATAGAGGTGGGTCTTTTTGGTGTTTTTCAATAACTTTCTTACTCCTAGATGGATTTTAAAATTACTTGGCTAAAATGTTAATCATCATAAGATTGCTAATTCAAGATCACGGCGAAGGTCACAGTTTAATATCATAAGGTTGAGCTTTGTTACTGAAGGGCGGCAGGGGATTATGGCTGTCCCTCAGACTGTATTCTTATTCAATTACAATTACCTGGCTATAAAAATGTAATTGGTGAAAATTACAATTATAGTGCAAACAATTTTACATGAGACTGACCTTTATGCAAAGAATAAATAAGCAAATGCTTCAGCCTAATACGTTGGGTTGTGAAAACTCGTGATTTTTCGGCAGCTTGGAATCGCAACCCATGTATTAAATAAGCCAGTACATGACAAGAACTACAAGATGGCTTGAGCGACCAGCAAAGACTCAGATCAGCCTGCGCATTCGAGCAGTCTGATCAGTCTTCGCTGATCGCATGTACTTACTATAGGCTATGATTTATGCCAAGAAATATAAGTAAAAGGTCTTTTCACAGTGGATGGGTGTGCAGATTGATTTGAGTCTCTGCTTGTTGCCCTGGCCTTATTGTAGGTTTTGTCATGCTCCGGCTCATAAATAACAATTTCCATATTTTCAGAAAATGGTGAAAATAAATATATGTACATGTATTCAATCGGGTGTGAAATTATACTAATAGATAGTTCATAAAGAAATGAAGTTGAAAAAGTGTGACCAGAACCGGATTCGAACTGGTGACCCCTTGCTTACAAAGCAAGTGCTCTACCGACTGAGCTATCCGGGCGCTGATAGCACCTCTTCAACTTCGAAGTTTGAGAAACTTAGTTAACAAACAGCCCTCTGGGTACTCTTGTTGTATATTTTATCCTACAGCATTTAGAAAAAAAGATACAGAACACGGGTTTAATGAATGTACAGCGTAAAGCTTCATTATTAATATAATGCATAGCAGAAAATAAAAACTATACAAAATGTCCACCTAACGCTGAATAATTACGGTGGTCTCCTTATTTTTAGCTCACCAGAGCCGAAGGCTCCGGGGCAGCTTATAGTATAGGCAGTGACCCGCCATCTGTTGTCCGTGTCAACATTTTCAAACGACTTCTCCTCTAAAACTGCAGGGCCGATTGAAGGCAAATTTCATGTGGAGCATCCATGGGATGGGGGAACAAAGGTTTGCTCGTAGGGTCCAGGTCACATGACCAAGCTGGCCTCCATGCCCATATAAGTTAAAAACCCTTCAAAAGTCTTCTCCTCCTGAACCAGTGGGCAGATTGTGATGAATCTTGGTATGTAGTATAGGGGACTCTGGACCATCATAGTTTGCTAAAATAATGACCCTTTGATGACCTTGACCCATTTTATGCCAAGGTCAAATTTGGTCACATAGACTTTTGTATGAAAAAAGTCAAAACAGCATTTTTTTTTAATTATTGCAGCCTGTGACCTGAAATTAAGTAGATGCAGTGGGCAAAATGTGCTAATGAAACTACATTAGTATTCAAGGTCAAGGATATTCCCTGACCTTGGCCCAAGGTTATACAGATATGAAAATTAAAAAAATGTTTTTCACTGAAATCACTAGGCCATTTGCAATCAAATTTTGTATGAAAGCTTTTCGGAACAAGGAAATGCAATTTAATTAATTTGAGTTTGGTCACATGACCAGGATGGCAGCTATGTCCATATAAGGTAAAACCCTTAAAAAATCTTCTTCTGGAACCAGAGGGCCAATTGTGATGAAACTTGGTATGTAGCATTGGTGACTCGCGGCCCATTATAATTTGCTTAAATGATGACCCTCGGATGACCTTGACCCATTTTATGCCAAGGTCAAATTTGGTCACATGGACTTCTGTATGGGAAAAAGTCAAAACAGCATATTTTTTTTTAATTATTGCAGCCTGTGAGCTGAAAATTAGTATATGCAGTGGGCAAAATGTGCAAGTGAAACTACATTAGTTTTCAAGGTCCTTCTCTGACCTTGGTCCAAGGTCATTCAGATATGAAAATTAAAAAAATGTTTTTCTTTGAAACCACCTGCCATTTGCAACCAAATTTTATAAGAAAACTTTTAGGAACAAGGAAATAAAACATAATTAATTTGAGTTTGGTCATGTGACCATGATGGCTGTTATGCCCATAGAAGGTAGAAACCCTTAAAAATCTTCTCCTTCTATACCAAAAAGCCGATTGTCAATGAAACTTGGTATGTAGAATAAGAAACTTGGGTCCAGCATATTTTGTTCAGATGTAGACCCTCGGATGACCTTGACTCACTTTATACCAAGGTCAAATTAGGTCACATAGACTTTTTTGTGCGATAAACGGTCAAAACCAAGTATTTTCGAAACTATTGTAGACTTTGATCTGAGACTTGGTAGGTGCAGATGGCATCCAGGGACGGGCCAGTTTCTCACACTTGACCTCTGGTGAGCATAGTGGCCCATGGGCCTCTTGTTTTTATACCCCAGCCATTCGAGGAATGGTGGAAAGGGCATATAGTGTTACCCCTGTCCGTCAGTGCGTCCGTTCGTCTCTGAAACTTAAACGCTGTCAATAACTTTCTTATTTCTGGATCAATTTAGAAATAACTTGGTAGAAATATTAACCACCATGAGACGATGTGTTGCGTCCACAAACCCAGGCCCCCACCTACAAGGTCAAGGTCATACTAAGAGGCCAAAGGTCAAAAAAGGGATCCAAAACTTAAACGTTGTCAAGAACTTTCTTGTTTCTGGATCAGTTTAGAAATTACTTGGCAGAAATTTTAAACATCATTTTTTCTTTCTTTCTATTCTTTTTTTTTCTTTTTAAAAACACAATATCCCCCAGCACAAAGGCTTTGGACTCTGACTCAAAAGGTTGTGAGTTCAAATCCCGGTGAAGTCTTTTGACGACTCTTGTTTCTCAATGGCATTTTTGCGGGGGCATCCGTGTCCTATTGACACCTTTTCTAGTTTGTTGAGTTTTACGGCCCTTTTATTGTTTCACTCATATCGAGCTGACCGTTAATCAGAAGTGGGCGAAAACCGGAGTACCCGGACAAAAACCACCTGACCTTCCGTACAGAATGTAGCGTCTCACATGTGACCCGAGCGAGGCTCGAACCTACGGCGGTGAGAGACCTAATGACTAAGAGTCAGCGCTATTATCCACTAGGCCACGGAGGCCCGTTAGGTGGTCTCCTTAAGACTATCGGAATATATATACTTGTAACATTTTAAGGGGTCTTTCATTCTTGTATATTTTATCCCACATCATTTAGAAGAAAATAGATACAGAACACGGATTTAATGCATTTAAGTCATAAAATGCATTATAGATATGATGCATAGTTACTTAGAAAATAATATAATTACAAAAAGTCCACTTAATGCAGAAGAAATAAGCTGGTCGCCTTAAGACTGGTATGCGGAGTATATGTACTTGCAAAAATAAGGGGCCCAACATTTTTGTATATTTTATTCTACAACATTTAGAAGAAAATAGATACAGAACACGGATTTAATGCATTTAAGTCATAAAAATACATTATGTGATGCATAGTAGAAAATAAAATATATACACAAAGTCCACCTAATGCAGAAGAAATAAACTGGTCGCCTTAAGACTGGTATTCGGAGTATATATACTTGCAAACATAAGGGGCCCAACATTTTTGTATATTTTATACTACAACATTTAGAAGAAAATAGATACAGAACACGGATTTAATGCATTTAAGTCATAAAAATACATTATAGATATGATGCATAGTAGAAAATAAAATATATACACAAAGTCCACCTAATGCAGAAGAAATAAGCTGGTCGCCTTAAGACTGGTATTCGGAGTATATATACTTGCAAAAATAAGGGGCCCAACATTTTTGTAGATTTTATCCTACAGCATTTAGAAGAAAATAGATACAGAACACGGATTTAATGCATTTAAGTCATAAAAATACATTATAGATATGATGCATAGTAGAAAATAAAATATATACCAAAAGTCCACCTAATGCAGAAGAAATAAGCTTGTCGCCTTAAGACTGGTATTCGGAATATATATACTTGCAAAAATAAGGGGCCCAACATTTTTGTAGATTTTATACTACAACATTTAGAAGAAAATAGATACAGAACACGGATTTAATGCATTTAAGTCATAAAAATACATTATAGATATGATGCATAGTAGAAAATAAAATATATACACAAAGTCCACCTAATGCAGAAGAAATAAGCTGGTCGCCTTAAGACTGGTATTCGGAGTATATATACTTGCAAACATAAGGGGCCCAACATTTTTGTATATTTTATCCTACAACATTTAGAAGAAAACAGATACAATACACAGATTTTATGCATTTAAGTCATAAAAATACATTATAGATATGATGCATAGTAGAAAATAAAATATATACAAAAAGTCCACCTAATGCAGAAGAAATAAGCTGGTCGCCTTAAGACTGGTATTCGGAGTGTATATACTTGCGAACATAAGGGGCCCAACATTTTTGTATATTTTATCCTACAACATTTAGAAGAAAACAGATACAATACACAGATTTAATGCATTTAAGTCATAAAAATACATTATAGATATGATGCATAGTAGAAAATAAAATATATACAAAAAGTCCACCTAATGCAGAAGAAATAAGCTGGTCGCCTTAAGACTGGTATTCGGAGTGTATATACTTGCAAACATAAGGGGCCCAACATTTTTGTATATTTTATCCTACAACATTTAGAAGAAAACAGATACAATACACGGATTTAATGCATTTAAAACATAAAAATACATTCTTAGTATGTTGCATAGCAAAAAAAAAAATACAATAAAGTCCACCTAATGCAGAATAAATAATCTGGTAGCCTATAGACTGGTATTCGAAGAGATATATTTTAAGATTTTCTCATGGGTTTTCACTGAAACTCCATGCCTACTAGAAGCCCTACTCTGAGATTTGCACATTGTGACAGCCCTTCAGAAGATACCACTAGGGCTCGCTCTTGGTGGCTCCGTATCCCCACATCCATAACGTCACATACACAATATCCACCCATCCATCTATTTATTATCACATATACTTTAATCCCCCTAATAATACCCTTACATTTATACCCCCACTATGACAAGATAGAATATATCTTCTTTTGTTCCCCCTAATGTCATTTATATACCGTTCCCCCTAATGTCATTTATATACCGTTCCCCCTAATGCCATTTATATACACAGTTCCCCTTAAGCCAGATTAAGTACTAGTAAAATATTAAGGGGTCCAATATTTTTGTATATTTTTTCCTGCAGAGTTTAGAATAAAAATAGATACAGAACACGGTTTTAATGCATTTCAAGCATAAAAATATGTTGTTGGAATGGTGAAAAAGCAGAAAATAAGATATATACAAAAAGTCCACCTAATGCAGAAAAAATAAGCTGGTCGCCCAAAGACAGATATTAGGATTATATATATATATATATATATGGTTTATGGTGGGAATCTGAATGGTTTCTGATATATGAGGCCCTTCTATGACGTGGAGAGGAGAGGAATAGCCCCTGCGACCCCCAAGTGGGTGTGCTATTGATAAGGAACAAGAACATATATGATTATGGGGTGGGGATTTGAATGGTTTTTTACTGAAATATATGGCCTTTTAAAGTGGAGGGGCAGGGCGCATTGCCCTAGCACAAAGTGACCCCAAGATTGGTTGACTGAATGAGTCTTATCATAAGGAACAAGAATATTATAGTTATAGTTTATATTATAGTTTATGGGTGGGGATCTGAATGATTTCTGAGATATATGGCTTTTAATGAAGTAAAGCAGTGGGGCATGAGCCGGGCAGTCCGGATGACTCCCAAGCTAGTGTTATTTGAATGTGTCTTATCACAAAGAAGATAATTATATAGGGGTGGGGCTCTGAACAGTTTCTGAGATATATAGCCTTTTGTGAAGTGGTTGGGTGGGGCAAGGCCCAGGCTTGACCCGGAAGACCTCCAGATTGACGTCAATGAATGTGTCTTATCATAAGGAACAACAATATATATGGTAAGAGGTGGGGATCTGTAAGGTTTCTAAGATATTGGGTCTTCAATGAAATGAAGGGGTGGAGCACGACTCCGGCACATCCTGGGGGACCCCCAGGTTAGTGTCAATGAATGCATCATATCATAAGAAACAAGAATATATAAGGTTTTGGGGCGGGGATCTGAATGGTTTCTGAGATAGATGGCCTTTTGTGAAGTGGAGGGGTGGGGAAAGGCCCCGGCGCACCCAGGAATACCCCCAAATTGGTGTCAATGAATAAGTCTCTTCATAAGGAACAAGAATATATATGGTTTAGGGGTGGGGATCTGTATGGTTTCCAAGATATTGGGCCTTTTATGAAATGGAGGGGGGTGGGGCATGACCCCGGCACAACCCGGGGGACCCCCAGGTTGGTGTCACTGAATGCGTCTTATCATAAGGAAAATAATATATAGTCTAACCTGTATTAAGCAAGCACCTTAGGTATAGTCATAATCTGCTTGCTAAAGACAGGTGCTTGCTTAATACAGGTGGGTTTTAATGCTTTTGCCCTTTTGGGGAACCGAATACATGCTTGCTTAAGACAGGCTGCTTGCTTATTAGAGGTGGCCACTGAGACAGGTTTTACTGTATATGGTTTTGGGGTGGGGATCTAAATGGTTTCTGAGATATATGGCCTTTTGTGAAGAAGAAGGGATGGGGCAAGGCCCAGGCGCACCCCGGGAGACCCCCAAGTTGGTGTCAGTGAATGTATATTTTCATAAGGAACAAGAATATATATGGTGGGTGGGGTGGGGATCTGTAAGGTTTCCAAGATATTGGGCCTTTTATGGAATGGAGGGGTTGGGGCATGACCCCGGCACGTACCGGGGGTCCCCAAGGTTGGTGTCACTGACTGCATCTTATCATAAGGAACATGAATATATATGGTTTTGGGGTGGGGATCTGGATGGTTTCCGAGTTACATGGCCTTTTATGAAGTGGAGGGGTGGGGCATGGCCCCGGCGTAACCTGGGGACCCCCATGTTGGCATTAAAGCATATGGCTGAGAGACATTTACTCAAGGAACATTTCTATAAAAGTTTTGTCAAAATATCTTCAATAACTTGACAGAAAATGCCATTTTTCAATTTTCCTCATTATAAGTCTATGGAAAATCTAAGTTGCTATAGCAACCAAACTAAAGAGCCAAATTTTATAAAAAAAAAAACACAAAACCTATAAAGGCAAATATGGTGAATATTTCCAAAAACTCTCAGCCTAATAGAGCATTCGGTTTCTGAGGAGGTGATTTTTTAAGTATTTTTTTTTCTATTTTTTTTATTATGGTTTCCATGGCAACCAATAGAAATGAGCAGTAGGCCTAAAATCATATGACAGATAGTAGATTGCCTAAGGAACATTTCTATGAAAGTTTTGTCAAAATATCTGCAAAGGTTTGGCAGTAAATGCCATTTTTCTATTTTCCCCATTATAAGTCTATGGAAACTCTAAGTTGCCATAGCAACCAAACTAATGAGCCAATTTTCATTAAAACACAAACTTTCAATCCCCCTGCCAAGGATGCTACAGATGGAATTTGAGCTGAATCGGCCCAGTGGCTTCAGATGAGATGTCGTTTGAAAATGTTGACGAAGACGACGCAGACACAGACACAGACGCAGACGACGACGACGGACAACTGCCTATCCTATAAGCTCCGCCGGAGCCTTCGGCTCTGGTGAGCTAAAATTTGTTTAGTTTGTTTATTTTAACAAATATGAGTTTGATACGTTTAACTTTTGTTTTCACAATTTTCATATTATGGCAATATAGTCATCAGTTTTTGTAGCTTCATACAGTAATTTCACTATATATTTTATACATTCAAAGGATCGTCTCATTTGTAAAAGTTGTTGATAAAACTATTTTAGAAATACATGTGGCCATATTTCAAAGATTGTAGAACTTCATAAACCGTTTGCACTGCGAAGGTAGCGCTTAAGCTTAAATTTTATGGGAAATTCCTCTGTAAACATATATTCTGCAGTTACCAGTTCGCATGGTTAACCCAAATTTGACAATGAGATCTTCCACCAGATTAAGTTTGGTGTGGTCCATTTCCAATTATAGGGGTCTCATGTTTTGTCTTTTTCTTGCGTTAAACTTTACAAACATTCAAGCCAACAGTGTTGTCCCAGATAAGACGCCGCACTCTGTGGCATATGATCTAGGTATTTCTGTTACCTAATTTCTCAAAATTGGATGCTAGAGTAGAAGCTTGTACATGTCATTTATGGGTTAATTAACAGGAAAATGTAACGTTGGCATACTTTGCTCTCGTATCATCACGAAAACATGCCTATATCATTTTGACCCCCTTAAACCCCACTTTTATATGGTTAAACTGGGGTTTACATGGGTATGCATTAGTTTTCTTATTTCTGCTCAAAACATAGATTGTGGGTACTCGTTAGAACCGCCTCGTTGAAGCGATTCTAACGAGTTCCCACAATCTATGTTTTGAGCAGAAAGATGAAAAGTATTAGAATTTCTATCTGATACTTTTCATTTTTTTTTTTTTTTTTTTGTGGTAAATATTTTCTATATATCTGAATAGGTGTGTCTTCGTTATGGAAATGCGACACCGTATTGTGCCCGGGCTATTTTGCATAATAAATGATTAAAATACAATGAATTCAGCTAAAATACCAATTAAACTTAAAACTATTGCTTCTTTTAACACACATTGAAAAGTTATCCAGTAAGATAACGCCTTTGGAACTGTTACAAAGTGATCTTAAACACCGTTTTTGAACAGTCCTAACAGGAATTTTATTTGCACGTCTCAAGAAGGCATTAATGAATCAAGACTTACCCATTGTGAAACGTCCAATGGCATGATAATTATAATTCATTCAGAGATAACGGTTTAAAGTAAATGGAAACACTACTTGACACGTTTCCCGCCATTTTATAAGTCTGCCTGTAAACTGACCCCCCCCCCCCCCCACCCCACCCCAACCCTCCAACTCCAGCCAAAAAAAAAAAATCGCAGTCTTCGGGGGTGCAAATTCTTTCCTGTAAAAGTTGGTCCCTTTTTTATAAGGGAACTTGTTTTGGAAGAGTTCTCTCCACAGGAACTGTTTTAAGGGTCTTAATAATTACATTGGGATAATAGATACGTGATGCATAGTCCATATTCTGATTTTCAGATCTTCAAAACTAATATTTTCCGGTGAAAATTCGCAAGTTTTCTGATTTCTGCTCAAAAAAAAAGATTGTGGCGCTCGAGTGCACCGCCTCAAAGAGGCGGTTCGAACAAGTACCGTGTGTCTTTGATTTAGAACAAGAAAATAAGAAAACAATGTATATCCTATACCTTGTAAACCACACATCTCCCACAATATTATGAAAACACGCCTATACATACAAGTTGAAAATTTTATCACCCAAAAAAAAAAAAAAAAAAAAAAAAAAAAAAAATGAAATTTTCAAATGCACAAAATTCTGATATTTTCATATTACTACTCAAAAACATAGATTGTGGGTTCTCGTTAGGTGGCCGTAACGAGTAGTCACAATCTATGATTTTGAGCAGAAATAATAAAAAAATGTACATCCCTATAATCCCCAGGTTTACTATATAAAAGTGGGGTTTAAGGGGGTCAAATTTTATAGGCGTTTTTTTCGTGATGACAAAGTAAGATTGTAAAGTTTGTTTATTACACGAACGTGTTAAAACTAACGTTATGAAAAAAAAATAAAAAAAAAAATAGTGAAATGATGAAAATTGTTGGTCTTAATAAAATGTCGGAAAAAAATGTCACATGTATGCATCGCCTTTACCTTGGAAAATATATAATCCTTCATTGTCGAGCTCGGCACCGCCCAAATCTTGACAATTAATGAGCTGGATAAATAATTTTGATCTTTAAAACGATCTAGGTATAAAATGAATTACACACCCTGCTTAATCTTTCACGTTATCGGGTGCGTTTTATATTGTTTCAGTCCTGAAAAACGATACAGATTTAAATACAGTAAAATTCCTTTATAAAGACCACCTTTGGGACTGTTCAAAAGTGGTCTTTAAGACCACTTTTGAACAGTCCCAAAGGTGGTCCCTGACCAGAGGACATTGTGGGCAGAAAACACAAAGAAAGATTAAGTGCAGCCTTAAAAAAAACTTTTTATAGCAGAATGTATCTTCATTATAGGTGGTCACTATACTTAAAGAATTTAAAGTATGGCATTTGGTAACTGTTTAACGTTCTAACGAGCATCCGCAATATATGGTTATATAGAAATAAGAACAATAGCAGAGTTTCGGAATAATTATAATAATAACAATAATAATAATCCCTGTAAACCCCATTTTATATAAAGACAAGAAAAACGCCTAACCACAATATGGACGTGTTTTCAAAAAGGCAAACCTGTCGGAGCGCCCCGAGGCCCGCCCAACAGTCCACTCTCTCGGCCATCGCAATCTTAAAGGACAGATTAAAAAAACCTCCAAAACTAGGCTTTACATGGGTATATATTCATAGATTCTTATTTCCAATCCAAGACATAACATGTGGGTACTCGTTAGATCTGCCACTATTAGGCAGTTCTATCGAGAACCCACAACTTAAATTTGGAGTGTATGAGTGTACTTTTTCATCAGACAAAAAAAACCGTTTTGGAGATTGTTTGTTTGTTTGATTTGAGGTTTAACGTCTCCGTTAACACAATTTAGGTCATTTTGGAGACATCGCTTCCAATTTTGTGGGACTTTTCATTACGAAAACTCGCCTATACAAATACATTGTAAATTTTACAACAGAAAAAAAAGAAAATTTTTAGATGAAAACTTGTGATATTTTTCTTATTTCTGCACAAAATATGGATTGTGGGTACTCGTTAGAACCGCCTCGGTTTTCTTATTTCTGCTCAACATATAGATTGTGGTTACACGTAAGGACCGCCTCATCGAGGCGTCTAACGAGTACCCACAATCTATATTGTTGAGCAGAAATAAGAAAAATAATGTTTACCCCTGTAAACCCCAGTTTTACAATATAAAAGTGGGGTTTGAGGGGGTCAAAAATATGTAGGCGTGTTTTCGTAATGCTAACATACACACCGAAACGTTTAGAAAATGCTAAGTGACTACAACAGCTTCTGAATGTCGAAGAAAGAAAAAAAGAAAGAAAGTAAGAAAGAAATTGAAAAAACAAAACAAATAAATAACAAATTTTAACGTTGGTTGTAAATTTCTTGAAAGGAAAATGAATACAAATAAGATATGCCGTCCAGTATGCACTGAACGCGTACTTCATCATTTAAAATACATTGCACCAACTTTTTCTGCTAATTTAGTACAAATACATAAGCATGAAATGAAACGTTAAAATAGGGCATACTTGCCAAAATTCCAAATTTTATCAAGTTCACTGCCTCTCTTCTAAAAAGCCGTCCTTGTGTACAGTTTGTCTAGTAAAACAATGTTACACCCGTATCTTCCGTGCGCGACATGTCACATTACAGCGATCATTTGATTCCTTAATGACAGCCTTTTGTTGCGTTTTTCCGAATGACACTGCCCGTAAAATTAATACGGCGCAATTTATCTGTTTTGAAGCAAAAATCAATTGCGTTTTATCAAGTTTACCGTTATTTCTGTAAATATCGTACATGTACATGCATTAACGATGAAACAGTGTGAGTGTTTGAGTTTTACGTCCCACCAACAGCTAAGGTCATACGGAGACGGGACCTCGGTTTAAAGACTCATCCGAAAGTCTGGAGAAGCCCGGGATCGATCCTGCGATCCCTGGTTTACAAGGCGAGTAGCGTAACCACTGCACCACGGAGGCTTCTAAATGTAGGCCTATATGTAGGCAGTCTGATTTGTGCCTGTACTGTTGCTATTCTGCCCGCCAGCAGTTGACATATCACCATAGACCCAGCAGGCACACGTCGCTAGGGCAACGTCAAATCAACGTCGGTGCAACGTCATGACGTTGCACCGACGTTGATTTGACGTTGCATAAACGTCATAACATTATACCGATGTTGATGTGACATCACAATTACGCCATGTGCCTGCTGGGAAACATTTGAATTATGTAAATGTTAGCATATTTACTTTTAAAAGCGGTCCCCGCTCATCGGGGCTAGAAGCATGATGCTTCCACACACAGCTGAAACCGAGTGCACACGGGTACTGGTAAACCTTAGAGGAACTAAGCCTGCCCAGGCAAAGCGGTGCGAGTCGGCCCGTCCATGCTTATAAACCCTATTGGTTTCATTGGGCGACAGGGCTTGAGATGTCATTTCATCTCAATGTCGGGTAAAAGTCCCACAAAATTGGAAGCAACGTCTCCAAAATGACCTTTACAGTGTTGACGGGGACGTTAAACCTCAAATCAAAGAAAAACGAAGAGTTATATCCAGTAGGAAAATGCCTTTGGGACTGTTACAAAGTGATCCCACAAAATTGGAAGCAACGTCTCCAAAATGACCTTTATAGTGTTGACGAGGACGTTAAACCTCAAATCAAACAAACTATATTTGCGGTAATTAATGTAAATGATGATACAAGTTAGTTTGTCCGCGTGTGGCTGATTTAACGATACGAAACGACACGAAAAGTTGCTTCCTCAGATAAACTAATTACAGTCAGAAGCGTAGACCAAGATAAAACTGCTCTCATCTACGCAACACCGTTGACATACAGAAACGCATCATTGACAGCAACCAATCAAATTATAACGGTCCTTATGAAAGTTACAACCCGTAGAATATGTTTGTTTGTTTGAGTTGAAGTTTAATGTCCTCGTCAACACTGTATAGGTCATTTTGGAGACATTGCCTCGAATTTTGTGGGAATTTTACCCGACATTGAGAAGAAATGACACCTCACGCCCTGCCGCTCATTAAAACCAATAGGGTTAATAAGCGCGCACCTTTCTGCCTGGGCAGACTTAGATCCTCTCAGCGGTTTAAGTGAGTGTTTGAGTTTTAAGTCCCACCAACAGCTTAGGTCATACGGAGACGGGACCTCGGTTTAAAGACTCATCCGAAAGTCTGGAGAAGCCCGGGATCGATCATGCGACCCATGGTTTACAAGGCGAGTAGCGTAACCACTACACCACGGAGGCTTCTATTAAGCGGTTTACCAGTACTCGTGTGTCGGTTTCAGCTCTACGTAGAAGCATCATGCAGTCCATCTATTTCTTCAAGCCCCGATGGGCGGGGGCCGTCATGCATTGACGATGAAACAGTGTAGGCCTATATGTAGACAGTCTGATTTGTGTCTGACTATTGCTATTCTGCCAGCAAAATGTTGACATATCACCGGAGAACATTTGAATATTAATGTAAACTTAAAAAGCTACGGTGTAACAATATTTACGGTAATTAATGTAAATGATGATACAAGTTAGTTTGTCCGCGTGCGGCTGATTTAACGATGATACGTATTTCTGATAACATGACACGAAAAGTTGCTTCCTCAGATAAACTAATTACAGTCAGTAGTGTAGACCAAGATAAAACTGCTCTCATCTACGCAACACCGTTGACATACAGAAACGCATCATCGACTACAACCAATCAAATTAAAACGGTCTTTATGAAAGTTACAACACACATAAAAGATATATTGTCTTTTAGAATATAAACGGTAAAAAAGTGACATTCAGTTTCACGAAAACACACCTATATTAGTTTGACACCCTTGAACCCCACTTTTATACAGTAAAACTGGGGTTTGTAGGGGTAAAACTTATTTTTCTTATTTCTGCTCTAAAATATAGATTGTGGGTACTCGTTAGAACCGTTCTAACGAGTACCCACAATTTATATTTTGAGCAGAAATGAGAAATATATCACAATTTTTCTTCTTAAAATTTTCGTTTTTTTCAACGGTTAAGTTTGCAATGCATTTGTATAGGCGTGTTTTCATAATGTCAGAACAAACAAGAATACTTCCGTCTAAAAAAAATTCTTGATTACATCTTCTGCGACAACATTCCTTTAAAATATGATGGACAAATTTGCACATTCATCAAGAAAACACGCGTATATTAGCCTGGACCCCTTGATTCCACTTAATAATATAGTAAAACTGGGCTTTACATAGGTAGACCTTATTTTTTATGCCCCCCCCCCCCCCCCCCCCCCCTGCCAGTCGAAGAATGGTGGAAGGGCATATAGCGCTGCCCCTGTCCGTTCGACTTTTCGTCCGTCCGTTCGTCCTTTCGTCCGTCCGCCCGAAACATAAACGCAGTCAATAACTTTCTAATTTCTGGATGGAATTTGAAAATTACTTTGCAGAAATGTTAACCATCATGAGACAACGTGTCGCACGCAAAACTCAGGTTCGTACGTCTAAGGTCAAGGTCGTACTTACGGGTTTGTGTCCCATCATGATGGAGATAGACCCGGGATGTCGCGGAAATCACAGAATCAAGATTATCATATAACTTGTCTTTATCCTCATCTGGGTTTGTCATTGTGGGTGCATAGTCAATAATAATAGATACATGCTTCTTACCAGACCTGGACTGTCTCAGCGCCAGCAGGTTCTGAGGGGTGGCTTGATGGTGATCATTGTCCTGTTTCACGGCGACCTTCTTTCTCACGCCCTTTCCAGAGAATCAACCTCTTTTAAAAGCCCTTCCTCTGCAAGGCGGTTCTGTAAAGCACTCACAATATATGATTTATAGCAGACATAAGAAGAAAATATAACCCTGCAAACCCTTTTTTTCTATATAAAGTGGGTTTAACAGGGATGTTGTTAACATTCCGTCTATGTCTGTCTGAAGCTTTGGTTGAAAATACATGTATCTAGATATGCACACGGACAAGACTCATCCGTATAGCACACGGAGAATACTGATCAGCCTGCGCTTTTGATGTGCGCACATGTTACAAATAATTCATTACGAAAACACGCTTAATTTAGTATATTGACCCCCCCCCCCCCCCACCCCGTAAAAAAAAACAAAAACAAAAACAAACGAAATATTTCAGCTTAAAACTCTGATGCGGTCTAACGAGTACCCATAATCTATGTCATTGAGCAGATTTAAGAAAAATAATTATACCCCTGTAAACCCCTGTTTAACAATATAAAAGTGGGGTTTAAGGGGGTAAAAATTATTCAAGCGTGTTTAAGTGGTGTTCGCAGTGGACGCAATGCTCTTACCGTCTGCGTGCAAATGCCCTTCTTTTGCATGTCAGCTATACATTATGAAAACACGCCAATACAAATACATAGTAAAGAGCTTGGTTCACAAAGGCCAGTTTACTGCCCTGTAAATTCCTATGTGAGCAACCTGTTCAATACAAACTGATCTTCTAATTTTTGTATACTATGACCTCTTGTGTCTCCAACAATGTATGAAATAATCATCAAAACTGCCAATATCTGAATGAAAATTATGTAAAAATAGACACAGTCTACATCAAAATCGAACATTTTCTCCTTATTTATCATAAAGAAATCAAGAAAAAAATATGAAGGCACACATGCGACACAAAGATTTTTGGTTGAAAGCTACGAAAGTACAAGAAAAACATTTGATTAAATTTTCAAGGTGTCGAAGATGTGCATTCATTGTTAAATTAAAGGAAATGTACCCTGCCCCCCCTACCTAATTTGTACGAGGGCTCGAGCTGATTTTACTGACAAATAGCTGAAATTTAGAAGAAAAAAATTAAATCAAGATCAAGGCAAAGAAAAGGAGACCAATTAGAAGGTTTTGCTTATGATGTTTTATTTCTAACGCTATTGTTTGTCCAAAAAATCACGGTATTTTAGCAAGAACGCCGTCAACCAAACAAGGGACATTACTCTTACTGCAAGTCGCTGTGCGTCATTGGTGACGGATAAGAGACTTGATTCCATGTTACAAGTTCAAAATAGGCTTGCCTGACAACAGAGCCATTTACCTTGCATATTTTCGGAGTTTACAGACCCTTGACATTCATACAGAGTACAGCGACAGACGATTTGATTCATTTAATTACTATGACAGCTACGTCACGTCTATATCAATATCTATCTTAGTATAAGATGATGACGTCAACAGTCTTAATGGCCTAATGGTTACATACTTCGGTTAGCATCTGTCGACATGTTTTTTTTTTTCTTTCCTTCTTTTTTTTTTTCAATTTCTGTTATGCTTTGAAAAACACTTTTTATACTTGGACCATTGTTTTCATTTTTCACAGTTGATTTTTTTATTTATTGCCATGCTACTAAATTGGCGAGTTTTATGAATGTATTATGTTTCTCAAAGGAAAAAAATAAAACAACAAAAAAATGCTGTCATAACTTACTGATGTGGTCTGCTGACGACATGTTCATTTGAATTGTGGTTTAACGTCCACATCAACACTATTTATGGTATTTTGGAGACGTTGCTCCTAACTTTGTGAGACTTTTACACGACAATGAGATGGAATGACAACCCAAGCCCTGCTGCCCAATGAAACCAATGGGTTTATATGCATGGATGGTCCAACTTGCATCGCCTTGCCTGGGCAGGCAGTTACCTGTACTTTTGTGCGCTCGTTTAGGCTCTAGGTTGAAGCACCCTATAGACGGGGGCAATGATGACAATAGCATAAGTTTTCTTGCAGTAGATTAGTTAATAAAACATCTCAAACATCTCAAAAACATTGTTCTCATGTTGATGAGGCCGATGTTTTTTGTTGTTCTATTTTTCCGCCTATTTTGTGCGGGTGCAGGTGCGGGTGCGGTGCTTATTTCTTTTTCCTTTGTTGCTTCTGTAGGTGATTGGGGGTTCTCGCTTTTTGCGGTGTGTACCCCTTTGGTGCCCGACGTATTCATGTTATCGGTTTCCATTATGTTAGCGGTGGCGTATTCGATGCAAGATAATAATAATAATAACTAGAGCTATCACTAAAGGTGATGAATACCCCCACAAAAACTGCCTTGATAGTACAACAGCGGCATTTTGCAATTTTTTCACTTGAAAGGGGCCATAACTATGTCGAAAATTGACGAATTGTAGTGGAAATCTAACTTGACTATTTTATGATGTTACATCAGTGTACCAAAAATTATAAAAATCGGTGCAGCGCTTTTTGAGTTATCGTCTGGAAACCAAGTCAACAGACCGACCGACCGACAAGCTCACTCCTATATACCCCCCCCCCCCCCCCAAATTTCTTTTGTGGGGGTATAATAATAATAATAATAATAATTATTATTATTATTATAATCGACCTTATTTATAGAGGGTAACACATTTAGTAAACTAGTACTGATCTTCCATGTGGCCCTCTTTTCCTGGGTAGAAACCAGTACTAAGCTATGTGGATGAAGTCTCTTGCTCAAGGAAACAACACTTGCCGCTCGTGGGGTTCGAACCCGGTACCTCTCGATCACGAGTCCGATACTTTACCACTGCACCAGAGCGCCCCACGAAGCTGTCCTCTGCACCTTCCCCCACTTGCTGAATCTGAGTTTTAACATAGACATGCCAAATGGGTGTTGCATATTCAAGTTGATGGCGAACCAGTGTTTTATATGCAACATCCTTTGTCTGCCTAGATGCAAAGGCAAAGTTACGTCTAAGAAATGCCAAAGTCCTAGTTGCTTTCGATGTTCTCTCTTAAATGTGTTGACCCAAATCAGGATCGTCAGTGATGGTGATACCCAGATGTTTAATGGCTCATTTTTTCTTTGTATAATGTATAATCAAACTTAATATGCTTGTCCGGAGGATGTCGTGACACCCTCATTGAATGGTATTGGGCCACATTGAACTTCATCTGCCACTCCGCCTCACACTGTGCTGGTCGATCCAGGCCATCTTGTAAAATAAGACAGTCAGAAGGAGAATATATGTTCCTTTACAGGACACAACCATCAGCAAACAAACGGACAGATGACCAAATATTATCAGGGAGAACATTCATGAATACCAAGAAAAGAACCGGCCCAAGGACTTAACCTTGGGGGACACCAGATAAAACTGGGACTGAATCAGAAGTACAACTTATTGTGGGTGTCCGAAACCCACCTATGTGTAGATCCTCTTATCCGATAGTTGAACAATAAATACAATAGCCTTCCGTGAGGTACGTTGTCAAGGGCCTTGACAAAGTCCATGGTGATCATGTCAGTCTGTTTGTAGCACGGTTTATGGCCCCATCCAGATTGTTCACTTTATCATTGTAAAATTGAGCTAATTGAGTTTCGCAAGACCTTTGACTTCGTAAAACATGTTGACAGTCAGCAAGAATGCTCTCAAAGGTTAGATGTTTGTTGATGTTGCTAACTTATATATGCTCCAGGGTTTTGCAACAGGGTTTTCCAGCCATAAACAGAACATAAGAAAAAGCGCACAGCCCTGATTTTACAATGACATTTAACAATCGAATGCGTATTCAGTAAAGGAAGAAAATACAAGCATCTGAGTGGTATTCCAGCAAAATATATCCGAAATGCCAGATATTCCTGCAGTGTATACGACGTTTATTTGCTTTCTGTGTAATTGAAGTAAGATATATATTTTTGCATTGAAACGTTTTTGAAGTTAATGATTTTTCATTAATTTCTTTCCTTCTTTCTTTCTTACTTAAAGTAGCGTAAAGTCAAAAGTTCATTCAACAAGAGGCCCATGGGCCACTATGCTCACCAGAGCTCAGATGAGCCAATATGCTCACCAGTGTTCAGGTGGGTACTGCCCACTGGAAGCCATCTGTTTTATCAAGCAGAGGCAGACCCCAGCCAAGGATGCTTCGGATGAAATTTGAACCCATTCGACCCAGTTACTTCAGAGATGTTTTTTGAATGTGTGACGACATATGATAATGGACAAATGCCCATCCTATAAGTTCCACTAGCAACCTTCGGCTCTGGTCAGATAAAAAACAACAACAGCCAAACCTGTAATGGCTAATATGGTCAATATTTCTATAGTCTCAGATTCACGCAGCATATGGTTGGTTTAAACAGTATTTATTTGTCAAGTATAATGTACATGTACAATCAATTACAACAGCAACTAACATGATCTGACAGTAAGCTTTTGCTTACATCAAAGTTATCTCCTGTGATTCATGGAAGTATCTACAAAAATATCAATGATGGTTGCTGAGGAGCCCATTGTTATAAAGCGTAGAGCATTCTATGGTTTCTGTAGATATGCGTATTTATTTATTTATTTATTTATTTATGTATTTATTTATGTATTTATTTATTTATTTCCGTTTCTTTGGCAGCCAATAAAAAGGAGCAGCAGCCTAAAATCATATGGCAAATAGAACATGGCTTAAGGAACATTTCTATGGAAGGTTTTTCATAGTATCTGCAATGACTTGGTAGTTAATACCGTTTTTCATTTTTTCTAACTCTAAGTTGCCATAGCAACCAAACTAATGCACCAAATGTCATAAAAATACATAATCTTTCAATCCCCCAGTCCAAGGATTTAACAGATGAAATTTGGGCCCGATCGGCCCAGTGGATTCAGAGGAAATGTGGTTAGAAAGTGTTGACGGAAGATAGACGACGACGGACAATTGCCTATCCTCCTATATGCGTCCTAAGAGCCTTCGGTTCTGGTGAGCTTAAAATACTTTTACTGGAAGAAAAGGGTATATAATAAACACATTATAACTATGTCAACTTGATCTGCCGTTCATTATTGTATCTCGTGATCTTTCATTCAGAAACAGTCACATTTGTGATACAGTGCAGCAGATCAAGTTATGATATAATAATGTGTATCTAATAAACATGTAAACCCGTTCGTTACCATGGCAACATAAATTTTAACGATATGTTGTTCCATATAAATTGTTGCAGAACCTGGAATGCATCTTCCTAGTAATTACAAATATTTGTGTTACCTTTGTTTGTTTTCTGACCACACACGGGATGAAATTTAATCAAAAATGAAGATTTCACCTGATGTTCTTTTGTTGCTATAGCAACCATACTACATAAGCTTGGAACTTATTGTTGCCGTTTTTTAAGATACCACGCCATATACTGTTAACAAAAAAGTTTTTAACAATTTTTGAAACAGGGCCATTTTTGGCCTTTCGTGAACCAAGCCCTTTTATCGCCGAAAAAAATGGAAATTTTAAGACGAAAAATTGTGATATTTTTCTTATTTCTGCTCAAAATATAGATTGTGGGTACTTGTTAGAACCGCCTCGGTTCTAACGAGTACCCACAATTTATATCTTAGAGCAAAAATAAGAAAATAAGGTTTACCCCTGGAAACCCCAGTTTTACTATATAAAAGTGGGGTTCAAGGGGGGTCAAAAATATATATGCATGTTTTCGTGATGATTGAACTTTGATTACCGAGATATTACAGGCACTGAAGAACTTGAGAATTGTAAAGTTTGCTAAAAGCCAGAAACCTTGAGAGTTCATATTTTGCCCATCTTGTCCGGGATTTGAGAACAGATTTCGAAAAATTTAATGCACCCAGAATTCTCACGCTTTATTTTTGCCGTTTTATTGAGATAGAAGCCTAACCTATATGACCTGTGATTATTTAGCAATTCTGGTGGGGAAAAAGGGTTGAAAATTCGATGTATTTACACCCACCCCCATGCGGATGGTAAAGTTGGATTAAGTTTAGTTATGTGTAGGTTGCGCTTACAAATGAATGTTGATTTATTGCATCATCCAAAATATTTGTCAATACTCGACATGATATGACGTAACTACATCCGGTGTTACCATTAATTTTGACCATTGAAATTTGACCCCGCAATTTGGTATTTTTTACACTTTTTTAGCGCTAAATGATTTTTGGTACTTTTGAAACAATTTCTTTTGCGTCAGTATGTAGGACGGTTATTTTTACACGTGCATGTGAAACTTGATGACTCTGTTTCAATCCGGGCATGAACAAGGGACTCCGATACCTATGGACCCTTTTACCACTTTTTCTGTTGTGTCGAAGGTCGTGGTAAAGATACCTATGGACCCTTTTACCACTTTTTCTGTTGTGTCAAATATCGTGGTAAAAATCCATATTATAACAAAAATAAATTAATTATTTTACTGGCTGGTCATAGATGTATCATAACAGAGACCAATAGATATATTTTTGGAAAAGTTATTGATGGCCATTTCCTTCCGGTTTATATTTATTGAGGGGAATACACATCACCAAGCATATTTGTCAGCGGGTGAACTATAAAGTGATTATCTAAACTGGTGATTTGAATTAGTCAACATTTAATGACTATATTGTGTATTTCAAGAATCATTATCCAAAGTTTCCGGTTTGAGCTGAAGGCTACCAAAGGTACATCGACATTGTTATATTTTAAACACGAAGATGTTACTGGCCACTACAAGGTCTTTACTGAAATCTTACTGGGTATCTTATTTTCTGTTAAGTCGCACGACTAAAAATAAATAATACCCGAGCATTATGTAACGTAAAACCACCCCTTAAACATTCTTCTATCTTCCCTTTTCCCAGAGTTGTAGTATAACCTGTAAACGAACATGTATCTTAAGATGTCACCTGCACCTCGTTGGGCAACCTGCCTTCGATAGCCTTGTCCCTCTATTCACCATTAGCTCTTAATTATTCTGTGTATTGTCACACGCTGGCTAATCTGGTCTTCATCTCTTTGTTTTACTACTTCCTTTTACTGATATTTGGCCCATATATTGATTGTTTGTTGGTCATGTTGTGTTCTCTCCCCAGAGAAAGGGAGAAAAGTGATAGAAGAGATAGTTGAGCAGATGATAGTGAGGGATAGAGGAGAAAGGGTAAAAATGGAAAAGCAGAAAGAGAAGAAATAACAGTATCCCCCCTCTGCCCTTTCCTGCTGCAAGAACAGCATGTCTTGTCGAGCTGTAAAATAGAAGTGGAGGCAATGATCAGGAATCGATACAATCAACCCACAGCTTCCATCAGATACACCAAAGGGAAATACACACAAACATGAAACAACAGTTTGTTTGTTTGTTTGTTTGTTTTGGAGTTTAACGGCCCAGTCAACACTGTTTAGGTCATTTTTGAGCCGGTCAGTTTACCTATCCACACTTTCCTGGGCAGGCTTATACGTAAACGGTTAACCAGTTCAGTGCACATTCTTTCACCAGAAACTGACAACTGCCCTTCTAGAATCAGCGGAAGGGAGAGAATGACCGTAGAAAAGATTTCATGATCAATCTCCACGAAAGAATGTTGCCGACCCCGGCGGGAGTCGATCCCCCGTCCTCCTGATCGCCAGTCAGACGCGCATCCGACTGAGCCACCGCGGCCATGAAACAACAGACCCTAATGGAAACACCAACAGCGGAAAGTCAAAAGGACAGTTACTTTTCCACAAAATGGCCAATATGCTATCCAAAATAAAATAATACAAACGACACAAACACCCAAAGACAAATCATAACAAAAATAAACCGCGACGGAAGAACCGCCTTGGAACGGTCAGCGTAAGCCCATATCAGTTCGACGTCCTATTGACGCACGGTACACGTCATCTATACAAAAATAAATATACAAAAATAAAAAGGCATTAGCAATACATACAGCTTAAGGACTAACTATGAAAATAATAAACCACAAAAAGGAACGCCTTGAAACGGGGTTAGTAAGACGTTTTACGGGGGTGGGGGTGGACACTTTTATTGTTTTTAGGTGGCCACAATACTCGCCCCTGCTTTTCTTGGTTAAAACCGATAAGTTTTTCACTCTGTATGATGGAGTTCTAGCTTATCAGTGCAACATATTCTAGAACAGTAAACCAAACGAATAAAGAGATGAAACAACGATGAGGACTCGACAGCATGAAATAGCTAGAATGCTGCACAGTGGAAACCATAATGTAAGGCCCCAGTTAACCCTACCAGAGACAGAGCATCAGACACCTACTTTAAATGCATTCGTAAATATGAAAGGAACTAGGCGGGCGGGTTAATTTACTTGAGGTTGAAACCTGATATATCAGATATATCGAACAGTGAACAGGGACGATGTTTGGCATAATAAATGTTACGATTCCCGCGTACATCAAGCTTCTTTTCTACACCTTTTGTCAAGAAGGGTGGGAATATCGGGTTCAACACAGATTCTCGACTGACCTTTTCTGCATCTTTATGTATATTGGTGAACTCAATTTGCGCATGTTTGCCAAAAGATCGACTAAAACCATTCAATCAAATCCGCAGCTGGAGAATTAGATGCTGATATTTAAATTTAGAAGTGTATCTTTTTCTGCAGCAAATAAAAAAAAATAAACTTCTAAAACATTTAAGTAAAGTCGTTCCACCAAATACTATATAATGTAGTAAAATTTCACAGACCTTCAGTCAAAAGGAGGCTGGATTGTGAGAGGCGTTAACTCATTAAAACACGTCTTTCCCTCAATTATGGAATACAGGACGAAAATCTGCAAACCCTTTGAAAAAAGACTGAAATAAGCCGCGCTGTTATCTTCACTGAACATTGTCGTCTTTCAGAGGTATTGCTACCATGGTAGCCTCATACCAAACTACCACTGGTCATCAATTAATCGTTTATGAAGGCTGGAAAGTGCAACTAAGCAACAAAAGATAACCAAACAAGCACAATCTTACTGAACACTGTGGCTGCTGTATCATGACAACGCCAATTAAATATTATTAAGGCTTGCCATCAAGCGACTTTTAATAAATGCCCCGAACACAAAATTATAAACAGGCGGCCCATGGGAAACTACTCTCTGGCTCAAGTATAATGGTTTCATAGAGGCCAATCCCAGGACCATTGCTGCCAAATTATTTTAAAAACCTTTGTTGTTTTTTTTTTTTTTTTTTTTTTTTGTTGTTGTTGCTGTCGCATACATTATGGTCAGCTTCGAACGGTCTTAGAAGGGCTAGAGTCCAAAATGTTGCATACCAAGGTCTTGTTTTTCTTGAGATGCGGAATTTAAAATCACGTTTGGTCATATATTGGTGTGACGATCACACAGATCCCTCTAACAAACTTTGATTTCTTGACCACACAGATGCAGTATATGTAATTTGGGTATGTTAGCCTAGTAGTTTTGGAAAAATTAAAAAAAAATCTTATGGCCCCAGGCTCATTAAGCTGATTGCAAATATCAACTATGATGTCATAAGCTGCAACAGGTTCAGAAATCCTGTCTTTTTTGATTTCCGAACGCCATTTTCAAGATGCTGAGGGACCTCTAAATAAATTCATATCATAATTAAGTGCGAGAAAGTAAGGTGCCTATTGTCTATTGACTGTATGCTGCGAAAATGGCCCTGACATGAACTTTGTTTGTTTGTTTGTTTGCATTGGATTTTAACGGCACAGTCAACACTATTTAAGGTCATTTTTGAGCCAGTCAGTTTACCTATGGCAGGCTTATACATAAGCGGTTAACCAGTACAGTGCACAATCTTTCACTGCCCTTCTTGAATCAGTGGAAGGAAGAGAATGACCGTAGAAAAGATCAATCTCCACGAAAGAATGTTGCCGACCCCGGCAGGCATCGAACCCGCGTCCTCCGGATCACCAGTCGAACGCGTATCCGACGCGTAAACAGGCCTATACGAATGCATTGAAAATTTTACCGCCGAAAAAACGAAAATTTTAAGATGAAAAATTGTTATCTTTTTCTTATTTCTGCTCAAAATATAGATTGTTGGAAGTCGTTAGAACCACCTTATCGAGGCGGTTCTAGCGAGTACCCACCATCTATATTTTAGAGCAGAAATAAGAAAATCAAGTTTACCCCTGTAAACCCCAGTTTTACTATAAAATTTTAATCTTTGCTTATGTCGAGGCGGTTCAAATGAGTACACACAGTCTATATTTTTGAGGAGAAATAAGAATAATAAGGTTCAGCCCTTATTATTTAAAAGAGGAGTTCAAGGGGTCGGAATTATATAGGCGTGTTTTCGTGATGAATGTACTCTTTGTCTTCAAAGTCACCTTGTTAATAAGTCCGTTTAATGAACACCCCTCTAATCCCCATCTTATATAGAGAAAACTGGGGTTTACAGGGGTATCAGTAATTTTTCGTATTTCTGCTCCAAGGCATAGCTTGTGGGTACTCGTTAGAACTGCCTCAGTGAGGCGGTTCTAACGAGCATCCTCAACCTACTTTTGGAGATTGTTTGTTTGATTTGAGGTTTAACGTCCCGTCGACACTATTTTGGTCCTTTTGGAGACGCTGCTTCCAATTTGTTTAGAACTTGTACCCTACATTGAGATGAGCCCTGCCGCCCAATAAAACCAATAGGGCGATTGGGCGGTAAAAAACGAAAAAAAATCACAAAGTTACATCCAAAAATGACAGTTTTGGAGAGATGAAAAACGGATATTTTATCGTAATGAGTTGAGCCCAGAATGGTGAAATCGAAGCCTTCTTTTTCCCTCATTTATATTTATTATATACTGAAAGAAACTTCCAACGCAAAGCAAAATTCAGTGTTTTTAAATTTCATTTATTTTTGCTTTAATTGTAACCAAAGTTGGCATAAGCAAAGATTAAAATCATAATACCACACATTGCAATGAAAAAGTGTTAGAAAGTCTCATATCGCATACATGTAGTACAAACACAAACAGGGGGTCAATTCCAATAACACACTAACACAATCTCAGAACAAAACCACAGTAGCTGGTATGGCCACCAGCAGCATTGATAACTGCTTCGCGTCGACGACCCATTGACAGCGAAATGGCAGACGATGTTTTTTTGGGTGGGTGGGGAGGTTTACGGCCCTTTCAAGGTTACTTCACTTATTTCGAGCCGATCAGAGGTGCGTCAAAACCGGATTACCCGGAGAAATACCACCTGGCCTTTCATTGCAGATCTTGGCGTCTCACAACTGCAGATTATTCCACATTTGGATGGGCGCCTGTTCCATTTGCGGTAACGTTTGAGGCTGCAGTTAACGCTGCCCCACTCGACTATAGTTTTGCGTTAGAAGTTTCCTATAGTACATTTTGATTGGTTGTGCAGTATCATTCTTTGATAGGTTTTGCAATATCATGTACTTTTTATGTTTAAGAATAGGAAATATAGTTTTAAAATAAATTTGATAATAATAATAATAACTAGAAATGCGTCCATAGGACAAGGATTCCCCGTCTAAAAATATGCTAGTATGTTAGTATTTAACCTTGGATCGCTAAATATGACCTTGATTTTACAGGTACGGACCTGGGTCTTGCGTGAAACAAATTGTCTCATGATGGTTAACTTTTTGCCAAGTAATTTCCAAATCCATGCAGGAACAACAAAGATATTGAGTGGACACAAGAAAAAAAAAAAAAAAAAAAAAAAAAAAAAACACTTTTATTTACCTTCGACCGCTAAGTATGGACTTGACCTTGGACGTACCAACCTGGCTCTTTTGCATGACACATCGACTCATGATGGTTAACATTTCTACCAAGTAATTTCCAAATACAATAAGGAATAACCGGACACAAGAAAAAGACATTTTGCTTTGCCTTTCACATCTAAGTATGACCTTGACCTTGGAGGTACCAATCTTGGTCTTGGGCAGGACACATCGTCTCATGATGGTTAGCATTTATGCCAAGTAACTTTAAAATCCATCCAGAAATTAGAAAGTTATTGACTGTGTTTAAAATTCGGACCTTTTTTTAACCTTTGGCCTCTAAATACGACTTTGACCTTGGAGGTACGGTCTTGGGTATTGTGTGAGATACATCGTCTCATGATGGCTAACATTCCTGCCAAGTAATTTTAAAACCCACCCAGAAATAAGAACGTAATTGACCGTGTTTCAGTTTTGGACACTTTTTTTACCTTTGACCTCTTAGTACGACCTTGACCTTGGAGGTACAGAGGTCGTGGTTTTGCGCGCGACACATCATCTCATGCCAAGTTATTTCAAAATACATCCAGAAATAAGAAAGTTATTGTCCATGTATAAGTTTTGGACCTTTTTTTACATTTGTCAAATTGACCTCTAAGTTCAACCTTGATCTTGGAGATACGGACCTGGGTTTTGCAAGCGAACATCGTCTCATGATGGTTATCATTTGTGCAAAGTAATTTCAAAATCCATCATGAAATAAGAAAGTTATGGCCGTGTTTAAGTTTCGGATCCTTTTTGACATTTGACATCTAAGTACAACCTTGATCTTGGAGGTGCGGATCTGGTTTTTGCGTGCGACACATTGTCTCATGATGGTTAACATTTCTACAAAGTAATTTCAAAATTCATCCAGAATTAAGACAGTTACTGACTGCATTTAAGTTTCGGACGAACGGACGGACGAATGGACAGGGACAACGCTATATTGCCGTCCACCATTCTTCGACTGGCGGGGGCATAATAATAATAATATAGCTGCGAAATAATAAAAAATAATAATAATAAAAACTAGAGGCTCAAGTGGGCCGGAATCGCTCACTTGGATGAGTCTGATCATATATTACATTATGCCTTGATGGTCATTTTGTCCATCAGATCACATTGCCTTTAGCAATTCTGAATCTGCATGCTATCTTGATGCTTCTGATTAAGTTTCTGAACAGCTTGTACTGATTCATGGCATCACGAAAACACGCCTATATAATTTTGACCCCCTTGAACCCCACTTTTATATAGTAAAACTGGGGTTTACAGGGGTAAACCTTATTTTTTTTTTATTTCTGTTCTAAAATATAGACTGTGGGTACTCGTTAGAACCGCCTCGATGAGGCGGTTCTAACGAGTACCAACAATCTATATTTTGAGTTGAAATAAGAAAAATACAATTTTTCATTTTAAAATTTTAGATTTTTCGGTGGTAAAGTTTACAATGTATTTGTATAGGCATGTTTTCGTAATGGTTTCAGGAAGAGATGATGTTGATGCAGAGTGGAAATGTATAGTTTGGCAGGCCATAGATGTCGTATTCACTTTCCTTTGGCATATATTCTGTTTACAAAAACGTAAACCAATTCAACCAATTATGTGGATACAACTGTAACACAAAGCTACGGTGTATATGGCCGCTTGCAAAAAAGCCACAATACCAAATTTTTGTTGTGGAATCAGCGAGTTTGACATAAACTGACAACACCTGAGCTGCCCCTCCCTGCAAATCGTACATATGCAATTATTACACAGTTGTTTTGAAGAATGTCAAGATAGCTACCATCTGGGATATCAGAATGCAACAATTTTAGCAATTCTGAATCTCCATGTCACCCAAATGCCTCCCACCAATTTCAACTCAATGCAACAGACCATTTAGTAGCAGATGTGGTTTGAAGATTTTAAAGATGGCCAACGTGTCAGCCATCTGGGATATCTGAACAGAGTGGTACTAAGAAGTCTGAATCTCCATGTCACCCCAATGCCTTCCATCAAGTTCTGCTCAATTCAACGTGATGTGGGTTGAAGATTTTCAAACTGGCCAATATGGAAACCATATTAGATAACAAAGCAGAATAAACTTCAGCAATTCTGATTCTCCATATTGCCCCAAGGCCTCCAATCAAGTTTCAACTCCATCCAGCCTTTGGTTCAGGAGATGTAGTTTGAAGAATATCAAGATGGACGCCATAATGGCCATCTTGTATATCGGAATGGAACAATTTTAGCAAATCCGAATTTTCATGTCGCCCCAATGCCTCCAATCAAGCTTCAGCTTGATCTGACCTCAGGTTCGATAGGAAATGCCTCTTGAAGAATTTCAAGATGACCTGGGTGCGCAGCCCTCTTGGGTATTGGAACAGAACAATTTTAGCCAATCTGGATCTCCATGTCGCCCCAGTGTCTCCCACCAAGTTTCAGCTTAATCCAACCCTTGGTTCGGGAAGAGATGTCATTTGACGAATTTCAGGATGGCAACCATAGTGGGAATTTTTGATATCGGAACAGAACACTTTCGCCATTTCGCCCCGATGCCTTCAATGAGGTTCGAACTTGATCCAACCTCTGGTTCGACATTTGTCGTCGCAAAATTTCAATATGGCAGCCATGGCGGCCATCTAGGACATTGGAATGCAATAACATTAGCAAATCTTTACCCCCATGTCGCCCCGATGCCTCCAATCAAGTAACAGCTTCAGCAAACCTCTGGTTTGGGAGGAGATGCGGTTTTAAGAATATCAAAATGGCAGCCATGACGGTCACCTTGGATACGGGAACGGAACAATTTTAGCAAACCTAAATATCCATGCCATCCTGATGCCTCCCATCAAGTTTTAGTTCAACTGGACCTTTGTTTCGGGAGAAGATGTCGTTGGAAGAATTTCAAGATGGATATCGGAACAGAACGATTTTATTAAAGCGGAATCTCTGTCACCCCAATGCCTCCCATTAGGTTCCAACTTAATTCGACCTTTGGTTCGGGAGATTTCTTTTGAAGAATATCAAGATGGTCGCCATCTTGATCATTGAAACGGAACGATTAGCTAACCTGAATCTCCATGTCACACCGATTCCTCCCATCAAGTTTCAGCTCAACTGGACCTTTGTTTCGTGGGGAGATGACGTTTGCCGCCATCTTGGATAGCGGAACGGAACGATTTTGGCAAAACTGAATCTCCGTGTCAACCCGATGCATCTCATCAAGTTTCAGCTCATTTCGACTTTTGGTTCGTGAGAGGGTGTCGTTTCAGGATGTCCGCCATGGAAATGCGAACGAAACCATTAAAACAAGACTGACTCTCCATGTCACCAGGATGCCTTCCACCAGGTATCAGCTTAATCTGGCTTCCGGTTCCGGAGGAGACGTCGAAAAAGTGGGAAGTTGGCGACAGACGGACGGACGGAAGACAGACGACGGACAACAGGCCACGGCATAATCGTGTTGTTATAATAATAATAATAATACTAATAACAACAATAACAAGTGATGCTTCTGTAGCTGCCAACTTTAGCATTTAGTTCGGAAGTAAAGTACGATTCTTGTTATTTTACCCATAATAGCTAAATATTCGACTGGCTAGATTCGTGAAAGGGGGTCTTTCAAGGTATAAGAAGTTTGCATTGGTTTCTGCCCACGCTTGGATTTTGATGAAATTATGAACAATAATTGCCTTGGGTATAACCATTATAATTTCGATGCATTCACTTTTAAATTTTATTTCTGTAGTAAATTTATTACATATTTTATGAAGTCTCTATCACAACAGAGAGTACTCTCATATAAACTTGTCTACAGTATTCAGAGTTTCATATATCTAATGCTGCTATGTTTTATGAATAAAAGCCATAATTGGTGACTTAGTTGATACTATGAATGACTTCGTATGTCTAGTAATAGTGGCTGGGCATTCAGTTTTCTTTAATGGTGTCCCCATATTTCAGCTCCTATTTTTGTATTCATTAAAATTTTATATGCATTTTTACCATGTTCCAATTTTTGCCAAGACACCATTTTAGCATAAAAACTACCAACATATCTTAGGGGAACATGTTGATGAATTTTGATGGAAATTGAGGACCGGTAACATTGTGTTTTAACAGACTGAATACTGATAGTCCTGATTCAGCAAAATGTGAAATTATATGATTATCATGTTTTGGTCATGCTGTTTAATGATACTTTACTATTGCTTCCAATTTGGATGTCTATAGTATAGTATGGTTTGTGTAAGTAGTTCATAGCATAATTATAAGTATTGTTTCAAAACATCCATTTCAAGAAATTCGCCCCCTTTGGAACAAACTATTTTGTCTACAGAACTATACCGCAAAGGTTTTGATGACAAACGTCATCAAACGCAACCATGTAATCATGTGCACAGTTTTCTTTCTGTCTTTCTTGTCTAATTTGGTATTGGTGCTTAGGTGATGTTTAGATTTAACATTCAAATCAACAACATACCAGTCACTTTAGATGTTGCTTCAGATTTTGTGAGATTTTTTATCCGACTCGAGATAAATAACTCTCAAGTCAAACTGTTGTTTGTTTATTTAACCCTAACTGTCCATTTAAAAAGAAGATTTACTCTAGGGAAAATCAATAACAATTAAGATTACTTTTCATGGACATTAAGGTTTCAGAATTTGTATCTGCATAGGAACTAGCCAATCTATCTTTTTTGTATAGCCCCTACGAATGAAATCAATGGCTTCCTGAAGCTGCATTCCAAAGCCATTTGAATTTGCTTTTCGAATTCACATAGTCGTACATTTGTCAGTGTTCCAAAACCTATGTGATCATGGTTGTGTTGTCTATATATTTGTATAGGTCTTTCACTTCATTTACCTATCTCAGCAGATGTTGCAGTAATTACAAAGCACACTATGTAAGATATCAAGAAGCATTTAAACTGTTGATATTAATTATTCAATCTGTGTGTAGTTATCGCATTACTCATAGGATTTTAAATTATTTTCAGTAAATACATTGTGATGCTTTTTTCTGTCCAAACACTGCAATGCTCTTTCTAAGCTGAGAGATACATTGCACAGAATTGTACTGGTAATTATTAATGATCAAAAAGCAAGCAAGAACAGTGCTTAAAAAAGTGAACTTGCATTCAGCAGAAAAATTAAAGAAGTGGTTGAAAGTTTTACAACCAGAAAAACATACTAAACGCTCGTTTCCGATAAATTAACCACTATATTGACAAAGTAAATAGAAAAAATAAGACACTAAAGAAACGTCAACAATTACAATACCAACGCAGAAAAGAGACATATTTATGCATGTGTACTATAAGGAAGGAAACTTTTTCTCTCCCTGCCTAATAGCAAAATTCCTCTTAGTCATGGGACAGCTTTGTTTACACCAAATATTCTGCGCCTCATCCATCAATGATATCTTTTGCAACAGAACTCAATATCAGTGACATTTCGATTTTTGGAAATACTAACCAATAATTACTGTAACTTTTTTGTTAGGATAATAATCCAGCGTTCATTAAGACAGAGTATATCTAAGGCTTAATCTGGCCATGGATTTATCAACAGAACTACTTTTACTAGTAACAACAAACCACTGACCATTGCTTCCTTGCATACCAGCTTGGTATGGAAATGAAAATGATGGATCTCCTTGCCTTACACCTATTTGAGTAGCATGACTTATGCAAAGTCATTAAATAAAGTTGTACATGTTCACAATAATTTTGCTGCTAATAAAAAAGCAATGTATGTTGTTAAGCCTAATTTTTTGATTAGAATACCTTTTGATTTAGTGTTTTACTATCTACTATTTTGGATAGATCATAGTGTATAAATGAAAGGAAAATATCAGAAATTCATGATATTTTAATAGTTTCTAAGCTAGATCAGCTCAATATGTATTCATTTTGGTTTGTTTAATCTAATTTTTATTACGTAAGTGATACGAGTTGCCTTTTTGTAAGCTTCTTGGATGATTTCAATAAAATAGTAAATTTTGCAGAAACGACTTACATCCATTAAAGGTGTGAAACTACAGTGTTACCGGTTTCGGATGTTCATGAAATTTGGCATAGCTAAAGAAGATACATATGGCAAGTTTTCCTAGCAAAATGAAATCTTGACAAAGACTAGAACATATTTATCTTAGGGATTGAATTTTGATAATTTTTTAAAATTTTAATTAAAAAAAAATGAGATTTTTGATAACTATTTTATCAGAAAATGTAAACTTCAATTAATTCAAAAGGTTTTTTTAGTATCAAAGGAATGCTTATGGAGTTCTGCATTCAATCCAGTTCACAGATCTTGAAACTGAATAAACATAAGATTAAAGACGCACGTATTTAGAGACAGACACCAGCTCATGGAGGGAGTCAGTTAGAGTGGCCTCCTGAGTCCTACTTTGATTTATATAACTTATTAAATACATTTTTATAGGTTGTATATGCTGAGTTATTAGTATTCAAAGTTTAAAGAAAAAACATGCATGGGCACAGATGAAGGACCCCCTTTTCGTGAAAGTCCATGTAGGATTGTGGTATCTTCTTGTAATAGCCGGTCACATGGTGCAATCAAATCTTTTATTTGTTTCAAGCGCTTAAGCGATCGTATTGCACGGGAGGTTCGGCGTCTCGATCGAAGAGAATCGTGCTTCACGATCGCTTATGAACTAGTATTTGATTGGACCATGTGACCGGCTGTTACACTATTTCACGAAATTTCACGGACATTTCACGAAACTTACCAGTCGAATAATGCAATTTAGTCATGTTTGACCTATATTATGCTTAACATCATACAAAACACCATGCCAATAATTAGTCAGCAAGACGCGGGTTCGATACCTACCGGGGTAGGCAACATTCTTTCGTGGAGATTAAATTATGAAATCTTTTCTACGGTCATTCTCTCCATTCCGCTGATTCAAGAAGGGCAGTTGTCAGTTTCTGGCGAAAGAATGCACACTGTACTGGTAAAAGGCATTTATTCTTGATTATTGTGGACTATCATCACATTACATAATACTATGTAGCCCTTAGTGCTGACTGAAGCGAAGTCCTCTGTCTTCAACAGGTAAGGGACATCCAAGAGGAAAATCAATACTTTATTAACTGTTGACTAAAGTGTACATTATTGATTGTCCCTTTAAGTGCCCCAGTCAGGGGATTCAACAAGAGCTACTTGTCAGTTATCACCCTATTAAGGGCCGCCTTTGGTTTTCTATAGACAGTATATCACAAGGGGCAATAAAACAATCATGAACACACGGTGTGTGCTACCGTTACAAGAATAAATGCCTTTAATCGCTCGCGTATGAGCCTGCCCAGTAAAAAAAGTAGATAGGTAAACTGACCGGCTCAAAAATGACCTAAATAGTATTGACAGAGCCGTTAAACTTCAAAACAAACAAACAAACAAATTAGTCAGCAATCATCATGATATGAAATAAAACGGTAGACACTCCAATATGATATTTTCCTTCTAAAGTGCTTTGTTTAACTTTGATTCCCATGTCTCTTTATTTTCTGTCATAATTACTTTCAGCTTCGCAGGAAGACAGAGATAAGTTATCCCACACTTGCCGAGCGCCCAATAAAAGAGTGAAGACACGGATTCTGCGGCGTCTGATCAGGATATTCACTCTTTGCTAACTATAGAGAATACAATCGATCAAACAAATCTGAAAAAATAGAAATGGACCTGTCCAAAGTTGTAAGGTGGACAATACTATTCGTCGTATATGGGTGAATGCAATGCCATCGCAGAAATGCTTTTCATCTTATTTAAATGAAAGAACTATGGACGAAAATCAATGTTTATCGCTCCCTGTATCCATTACATATTATTTTATAACCTTGTTATGAAAATAAAATGAATGTTAACCTGAAACATTTTTATTATTTGATGTTTAGTCATGATTTATGGAGTAGAAAAATTGTCCGAGTTATTTTTCCTCGGAGACATGAAGCGGTAATGCTGTACTTGCCTATAATGATAGCGGTGAAGGGTTCCAAGAAAAACTGCATCTGAAAATGTCGCCTGTTTATTTCGTCTACTACATCTTCTTGCAAAAGTTTTGAAAATATTTTTGCATACTTGCAAACAGATGGAGATACCCTTACCAAAATACAGGACTTCTGGCAACATATCGCAGCAATGTTGCTGCAATATTGCGGCAATACAGTCTGGCAATATTGCAGCAATATGGCGGCAATTCTGGATTTCGTATGCAAATTAAGTTTCGCAATACCCCTTTCTGGCAATATTGCGACAATACAGCCAAAACTGTCCAGGCATGAACTTGCTGTTAAATTTCGACAATACTGCCAGAATTTTGGCAATATTGTCACAACAACGGCTATATTTAGTCACATTTTGTAGTTGAGGGATGAACATGACTTTATAGGTTCAGGGAATTACCACTGCTATTGAAAATTTCTTGCACATAATACCAGAGATATTATCTTCTTAATTTCTAAACAGGCACATTTCTTGAGAAGAACTTTGCATGCGTTTAATTGCTGATACAAAACGTATCCGCATGAAAGATTAAGAGCCTACAGCTCTTAATTTCTTATTACCCTTTACCACATTGTAGGCTTTTTAGCAGACGACAAATTGATATTTTCTTATTTTTCTCAGTAAAGAGGATATGATATCTCATGCAAATCCTGTTTTCTAGAAATAATAAATAAAAAAAAAAAAAAAATAGGAAAAAAAAATATTTCAAAATGTCGTCTGATGAAAACAATTACCAGCATGCAGAGCGCTAACAGTATTTTCCATTACGAGGACATGGCTTGAAAATTTGAAATATAAAAAAAATTCTGATAGTTTTAATATTTCTGCCCAAAACATAGATTGTGCCTTGTCGAGGAGGTTCTAACGAATACCCACAGTCTGTGTTTTTTCTTGAACAGAAATAAGGAAATAAGAAAAATAATGTTCATCCCGTTAACCCCAGTTTTACAATATAATAGTGGGGCTTAAGAAGATCAGAATTATATAGGAGTGTGTTCGCGACGCAAAAACAACAAGATTCTTTAGCCTATGATCCTATCATTGCCCAATAGTGCCATATATATTTTCTGGCCGAAAGCGTTATTCGTGGTGATATTGTATGACATTTTATACCATGGGTTACTATCGCCTTTTTTCACTATATTCTGCTCGGGTATGTTGCACTTGAGGGTGAAAATTGAAAATGTCTGAAACGGAAAGTATTCTAGTTGTGCAGGCTCATACTATCGGAACATTTTGGCCTAAACTCTTTCAGCGTAAACCCAAACCATTAAAAAGTTACAGCTATATTTATCACCACTTGGAAAGCTGTTGCGGACACTACATTAGCACTAATGTTATATGTAACTTTCTCCCTTACTATGTCATAAACATTCTTCTTTGAGGAGGTCAAAATCATTAAAATACATCATTTGCAGTATTATAATAGGATTGGACTTCTTGGGTTTAGCAGTTTGTCTATGTTCAATTGATGTCTATTTTTTAATTGATTACTTATAATTTTTATGAAAAATTTAACAATGACAATCCAAATTCAATTACAAAATGAATCTCCAGCCTTTTTCGGATAAATACAATTGACATCATCAGTCAAAGCTGTCACATAAAGATCAGAATGCCTTCTGAGATGTTGCACTGTAAAGATTTTGGTGAATCTCAATAAATTGAAGTACCTGTTTTAGTTGCGGACACTACATTCAACAGGCAAAAACTGCATTTCTCATTTGATCTGAATGAAGCTTTTTCCCCACGTTTTAATCATTTTTTGTGCAGATGTAGTTACATGAATATCTTATAAATTTCAAATGACATTTTAGAGATTTCTGGTCAATAAACGTATAAGTGCAGCATAATTTTTATAAAAGTATCTGCTCAAACCCTTATGACTCGTGTTATTTCTATGAGGTGGTTTCTGCTTTTATCTTATTCTGATGCAAATCAGACATACATTTTTGAGAAAATTCAATGATTATTAATGCAGGAAAATGATTTGTTGAAGTATAAAAAAAAACTCACTGTGTTACTGACACTACATGTTTCCATAAACACCACTGGCAACTAGTTACTGAGCAAGTTATATGAGATTACTGGTTATATATTGGTATACTGCTGTACTATGTGCACAGCTGTGTGATGTATGTAGCCTCTGCATGGGCATGGTGGCCATCTTGGTCATTGGACCAAGGACCCATGAACAAACTTTCTTTCCCCCAACCCACATGTAATTTGGTTTCAAATGGCCCAGCATTTTCTGAAGAGAAGTCGTTTGAAAATGTTCTCGCTGACGCGGACGATGGACGGTGGACCACAGACTAAAGCTTTAAACTGCCCTTGGTGAGCTAAAACCTGTTTCCAGGATTTCCTACAAATCAGTGCTATTCAGTAGACACAAGTACTGAAAAGCTTCTGTGCTAAGTAACTTTTGGGTTGACTGACAAATAATCGACCCAAAAAAACTATATTAACCTATTGAGAACCGGAAACCCTGTTACATGTGGGTTTACGGCGTCCCGCAAACCCCCATGCTGACAAGACAACCGAGCGTGATCTCTGACAGGTGTACGGGCAGCTGTGGGGTAAGGCACAAGAAAGATGTTAGATGAATGACATGAATTATTTACAGTATCTACATACAACACTTACTAACATAAAACATCACAATTTGTTGCTTCTGTAGCCAACTCACGACGTCCGCTCCGAAGGCAAAACACTGTTCTGTGCTCGGAACGGGTGACGTGAATACCTACAGAAGCAAACAACAAAAACAACAACAAAAACCAAAAAAGAAACAACACAAAACGCGACTGGCCAGTTTATAACTTAGGGTGAATCCCCCACTCGCGTGACACTTCCTCTCGCGAACTAGTAAAACTAGTCTATCAACATAGTTGATAATCCTAGGATTAGCGATCACATTTGCTGGATCGTCCAAATAACCTGCAGGTAAGTTGACCTCTTCCATGGTCTCACATTTGTTTACAACGAACAATGATTTAGAAGATTCTGCTTCTATCCTGGTAGGCGCTGATTACGGCGGTCTGTCCGCCCTTGCTGGACCCTAACGCCTAGCGTCGTACCAGTACCTGCTGCTATGAAGCAGGGAGCAGCAGGTCACACATTGTTGTGCCTGCAAATTACGATAACGGGACTAGAAACGAGTCACAAAACATACATGCTATATCATGATCCCCCTCCCGGAGAAGTAAGAATATGTTCATGCATACACCGCTATTGCGCATGCGCCGACCAGACATACAGGCTGATTAGTGCATGCGACCAATAACCGTACAGCAGAACTCAACTTGACTGTGCATCAAATTATCAGCACCCAGCGCTTGACACAATAATACTCAAAGTTCATGTTTCCTTACTGAGCACTACAGAAATCAATTAATGCTCACTACTACTGAGCATAATACTCATCAAATTTGTGCTCACTACATTATCACAAGTAAGAGGCAATTGAACAGACCACGCCTTTGCGCTACCTGGTCAGCTGCCAATTACGGGAAACAAAACAATCTCTATTTCATATCCTTCTCCGCGACACGGCTCACAAATATAGCTATTCACAAATTCAATACATTAATAACAGATAGAACTACAACAGAAGATTTTCATCTATAATCCACAACATTTGTTAGTGTCTCATAAGGGCCAACACTGTTTGCCGTAAATTCTCTCTATTTGGTAGGCACCCCGACACAACCGTCCTCGCGACGCCGATGACGCAGCTGACGTCATCCCCGCCGCTCAGGCCGTTATGACGTGTGGCGACCAAATACTCCCACTTATCATCATCACGTTCTTTATATGTACATACATGCACAAACTGAGATATCAGACAAAAACGGCATCATTACAAAATGAACTCGTAATTCTTCTTGAACAAAATTATTTCTAATCAACGTGAACATGCTTGTGGACATGCTTGTAAAATAAAATTCATTACGGTTCATCATCACGGATAACCCAACAGGCTCTTGTAAGAGTTTGCCCTGATGATGAAGGTGTGGTTAAACCCGTCTTAAGTTTACGTCCCCTCTACACCTAATATCATATTGGGACGGAACCACGGTTTTCTAACCACAGCTAGTCAAAAGTCATGGATCAAACCAGTGACCCGGCGTTTATTAATTACATTCTACAAAAGGGGTCTAAAAGCCTAAATGAATCCAGAATGAGCGGGTGTCCCAACTTTACGTCTCACCAACATCTAGGGTCAGCATGAGACAGGACCTCACTTAGAAAGACTCATTCTACTACTGGAGAAGCCTGGGATCAATTCTGCGACGTCTAGCTGGCAAAGCTAGTAGCCTAATCACTACAGGCCACAACAGTGAATTCAGAATAGGCTTCAGAAAGTTGGGGTATACTAGAAGTAAACCCCTCCAAAACCTACAAGCATGTTCATACAAAAATAATACTAAACATAGATTTAACATACCTTTCAATATACTTTCTATTTCCCCGTCACAATGTTGTGTTCACTCTTACAACTTGACCTGCTGCTAAAGTGTCCGCTTTTTTCAGGGTTTATATATCTATGAATACTACCGGAAAATCATGCCTTCTCATATTACCTTGCTCAATTCGTGGCGAGGTGGAGATACCGGCCACAAACAAAGCCAGATAGCAAAAATCGAGTAGATAACGGATTTGCGTTCAAATAGTATATTTCCCATAGGAAAAAATGATGAAACGACCCTATAATCAATGACATGACTCCTGTCAAAACGAACACCCACACAACACGTGACGGGAATAAAAATCATATATGGCACAATTTGGCGGTTGGCGATTTTTAGGCAAATTCTATAGGACTCGGCCTTTTAGCGGCCCCCTGTATTGTAAAAACAGCTCTCTATAAACCACTCATGCATACATCGTATGATATGTGCATGACTTGTTCATGGAGCCGCACAGTTTGCGTACCATATTTCACCTAAAATATTTCACTCGCACCGCCCTACCATATATCTACTAAAATAATTTAGATGTGCATAAGCACCAGAGAGGTTTCCTATTCCATCTCGTAACAAACCCCTAAAGGGGTACCTTGACAAACAGTTTAGTCCCAGAAAGCCATTTTCCAAATCAATTTTGAAGAAAACACAACCTGACACCCCTAAATTTGGAACTGGACTCCTGTTACATATGAGCCCCGCCAAGCAAATTTGTGTCTTCGAGCATTCCGTCATGACAAAAATTTAACTGCGCATCCCCAGCCATTCAGAGGGGCCAGTGATATGGCTTTCTGTCTGAAGGTTCCTCTTGATTCACTGCTTGTATGAGCGAGCAACGAAGGTTCTGGCGAGACTGCGCGGATGCGCAGGCTCGCCTGAACCTTCGCAGCTCGCATAGGCGATAAGTACTAAAATCGCATGACGGGGCCCATATAATGTGGAAGATTCCATTTTGTATAAAAAGGGTTAGAATAGACATGCTATTGTTGATGCTGTGACGTCAGAGTCTAATACTGAAGGCGATGTTGGTCAAAAAATGAAATATCAGACTCTGCATGCAGACTAATATTTAAGGCATTTTTGGTCAAAATATGAAATCATATCAGCCTCTGCATGCAGTCTATTACTGGAAGCCGGCCTCGGTAGCTCAGTCGGATGCGTGTCTGACTGGCGATCAGGAGGACGCGGGTTCGAGACCTGCCGGGGTCGGCAACATTCTTTCGTGGAGATTGATCATAATATCTTTTCAACGGTCATTCACTCCCTTCCACTGATTCAAGAAGGGCAGTTATCAGTTTCTGGCGAAAGAATGTGCACTGTATTGGTTTACCGCTTACGTATAAGCCTGCCCAGGAAAAGTGTGGATAGGTAAACTGACCGGCTCAAAAATGACCTAAAGTAATGTTGACTGGGCCGTTAAACTCAAGTACAAACAAACTATTACTGGAAACTAATGTTGGTCAGTTAATGAAAGCGTATCAGCCCCTGCATGCGGACTATTAGTGGAGGCTAATGTTGGCCAAGAAATGACACCGTATCAGCCTCTGCATGCAGTTCGTGTATGACTGAAAGCTAATGTTGATCAAGAAAAATAAAATCATATCAGCCTCTGCATGCAGTCTATTACTGGAGGCCACTGCTGGTCAAGAAATAAAATCATATCAGCCCAGTGCATACAGTCTTTTACTGGAGAGTAATGTTGGGCAGTTAATGAAACCGTATCAGCCCCTGCATGCGGACTATTAGTGAAGGCTATTGTTGGTCAAGAAATGACACCATATCAGCCTCTGCATACAGTATATTACAGGAGGCTAGTGTTGGTCACTAATGTCCTACACCTTCCTCTCGATGCAGTCTATACTGGAGGCTAATCTTGACTTAACCCTATCTTGCTGTTCACGAAAACCCCTATATTTGCAAACAGTGTCGATCCAGATCAGATGGCTTCTGAAGAAGTCAGTTTATGACTTTGTAGCAATAAATTACATCAAGTAATTTGATTGGTTGATAGGCAGAAATGGGTGTGGCTTAAAAGAATATTCAGCAAGATAAGGGTTAAGAAACTTTCAGAAGCTTATACGTTTGAATTGTGGGCCTCAGTTAGCCTTCAGTGACAGAATACATACAGTGGCTAATTAACATTTAGATGTAGGTCTCGATTAGCTTTCACAGCAGAGTACACACAAGTGAACGTATGTTTATATTTTGGACGTCTATTAGCCTTCAATGAAAGTGATGTTAAAATGTGCCTATATTGTGGGCCTCTATTAGCCTTCAACAACATAGTACATACAGAGGCTAGTATCTTCTTATATTGTGGGCCTCCATAAGCCCACAAGGGAAGAGAACGTACAGAGGATAATGTGTGATTATATTGTGGGCCTCCATTAGCCCACAATGGCACGGTACATACAGAGGCTAATATCTTATAATATTGTGGGCCTCCTTCAGTAAATTAGACAAAGTGCCCAGTGGGGCTCACATACCTCTGCTGGAAATGGCAATGCCAATAGCTTCTTTCCATATACAGTCAATTGAGAACAAGAGCTGTCGCATTACAGCAAATCTTGCCTATTTTGTGCTTTGTCTACTTACACATTTTCACAAAAATATGTGGAAGTTTTTTTTAAACAGCTCTTACATAAGCATTGTGTAGGTTTATAGTCCAAATACAAATATATTCCATGCATATGTCATGCTCGATCAAAAAGTATTCAAGCTATAATGCAATCACTGTACAATGAAATATGGGTCACACTGACCTACATATATATTTTGAGGTCAATCATCAAGTCACATCGAACTAATATATCATGTATGACATTTCTCCAAGTAGTCAGGTTCGCAACACATGCAAAAGTTAAAAAAAGCTGTATATTATGTTTTACAAATAGTGTTTGTTAATTAAATGCACTTTTCAGCCAAAATGTATTTTCATTTGGTATAGAAGGCTCATTTTGTGAAAATAGCACAATTTTGGGCACATCATTATCACGTATACAGTAATGCATTTTTACCATTTTTGTTGTGTACACTTAATAGGAAACAGTCATTGTTACCTATAAATAACTAATGAATGAACATTTTTCACTTATTGGCATTTAAATATACAGCTAAATTTTGGGTTGCGGACACTACAGCTTCGCGGGCACAGTCAATTATTTGCCACAAGAAATTGTTTGAGTCCAGACGTACCATATTGTGTGTGAGTGAACATATTGTTGTGCTATTATAGCAAAACCACAGATTTTCTCTGTGACTATACTGCAGCTTTGTAGGAGCAGCCCCGTTGCGCCAACGACGGATATTTCACACTTTCAGGGCCCTGCTACGACAAAATGGGATAGATTCATATTCATTTCAATGGCTTTCACTCATCATTTCTTGTAAAGAACATGTGTTATACATTATCTAAAACATATTTTGGGGATAACTGTATTCAAAATTTCATTTGGGGAGGTAAATTGGCGGTTTTACGGTCGGAAATTTTGTTATACGGCGACGCGTGAGCGGAGCCGTAAAACGAAATTTGCGGTCGTAAAACCGACGATTTACCTACCCAAATGACAATTTTCAATACCGTTATCCCCATTCTAATGCATTTATTCGGTTGTTTTCTTAAAAAAAATGTGCTATTTTACTCAAAGCGGCAAGCGCTGTGAGCTGCGTAAAACCAAACACCAGCCAATGGAAAGGGGCGTTACATGATGACGTCGGGTTTCCGACAGTATATCGCAGAATATACTGTCGCAAATGTTTGACGTTATCCAATCAGACGTCGTGTTACATACGCAAGTGCATTAGAATTATGCATAAATTGCTTATATCTGAATATATACAGCATGGAGATCAACAAAAAATGCAAAAAAAAAAAAAAAAGAGCAAAATGCATAATAAAGCAGACCATTTGCAATAAGAGACGCCATTTGGTTTGAAAAGTCGAAACCGGGTCAAACAAAAAAATCGTTTTTGAATAGCTTCTACAAAAGGTAAGGCATTCTTTCTAGAGATAAAACTTGTTTAAAATGATGTATTTTTGAATTGATAAAATGCATTTAATTCGTGTGCAACGGCTTAACAATTAAAATCTACCATTTTTAGCGTACGAAATCCCATTCAGATATTGGCATGTTGTGTACTGTCGGTTAGCTAAAACTACCATTTAGGTAGATAGAAAACATCCTTTTCTATAATATACTTGAGTATAACAATAGTCTGTGTTTGTGTGCAAAAATAGTGAAAAATGCGCATGACATTTTAGCAGTGTCCTTCATGGGAAATTTACGGAACCCGGGAATGGACATTTCTGTTCCAGTTTCTAGCAGAACAGAATTTGAAACAATAAAATTAGCGTGGAGAGGAAAACAAGAAATATGTCGTTTAAGCGATATAATATGTCGTTTAAACGACATAGTTTTCGGTTTCCTTTCCACTCTGAAAATGTAGGGTGGAATTAAAAACAATAGAATTAGAATGGAACAGAAAACAAAAATATGTTTCTTGTTTGCTGTTCCACTCTAAAAAAGTAGCGTGGAATTTAAAACAATACAATTAGCATGGAACAGAAAACAAAAATATGTCGTTTGTCGTTTAAACGACATATTGCTTGTTTTCCTTTCCACTCTGAAAAAGGTGGGGTGGAATTTAAAACAATAAAAATAGAATGGAACCACAGGCACTTGTAGCATAAAAATATCCCCCACCCTTATTATAGATAATAAGGGTGGGGGATTTTTTTTATGCTACAAGTGCCTGTGAATGGAACAGAAAACAAACTTATGTCGTTTAAACGACATATTTCTTGTCTGCAAAAAGTAGCGTGGAATTTAAAACAATAAAACAATCGTTTAATCGACATAATTTTGGCCTCCCATTGGTTAAATATGTCGTTTTTTACAACATAATATGCCGTTTAAACGACATAATCCTACCTTTTCCATTGGTCGGTGTTATCACGCATGACGACCACACGGATTGGCTCCCTTTGACTGAGGCCTAAAATATAATCCTGCTGTGTGTGTGTGTGCTTATGACCCGGGGATACTGAAGAGGAGAATCGCTCATGTCAATTGATGTTAAGTTAATTTTGGGCTGGGTGTTTTGATTATAAGCCTATGAAAGATGCTATCAAGAGGCATCACAAGCGAGAAAATTTCTCTTGTTGTGAAACGGTTAACAGTTAGCCGCCTTTTTGTGTGAGTGTGTGTGCTGAAGACAATATATTTTGGGTTCTCATAAATCCAATATTTTCTGGAATGATATCTTTCACTTTATATAGGGGGAGGGGGTGGGGTGGGGATAGAGTTTATGGTGTATGTTCTGCATATTAACCTCCCTTGAAATTTTAAAAAACTAAAGATGTTCTATTTGACTGGAAAAATTGATTTATATATTATGAAAACTTATTTAGTATAGTATGATTTTTTATAATATCCTTTTCTTCTAAGAAGGTTTTATTATTTTTTTTTATAGGAACTGACGGTTGCGTGAGTTAACTAAAACCTCTCTAATGGATGTACACCTTGCTGATTTAATCGTTTGAATTATACATAAGGTGTTTGGAGGGATTGCGAAACTTCAAGGCCTTACGCGGTACAAACTTGGCTTTACTTCTAATCTTGGCCGGAGACATTGAAACTAACCCCGGCCCAATGTTTCGCTGCGGACTCTGCAAAAAGTATTGCAAAGGTTCCGAGAAATGGATAGAATGTGAGGACTGTAACAAGCGCTTTCACTCCTTATACTCTGATTTGGATAGCAGTCAATTGTTAGAAAATTGAATCTAGAGATGGAACTTGGTATCGCAAAGACTGCAAAGCTGACTGTGGTGCTGTTCTGGGGTGGATTGAAGTGGGGGTGGGGGTGGGGGTGGGGGGCCTTCACATCCGAAAAAAAAAATGGGTGTATGGCCCAACCGGCCGCTAAAATTTATATCTGAGGGTGCCTGGGGTCAAAAATGCCTCAAAATTGATGCTGATAAAACTTGCTGCAAACAGTGAAAATGGCCATTTTTGCCAACTTTGAGATGCCCCCTCATTACCATGACAACAATGATCAAGTCATGAAAGGTTGCATTTGAAAGACTACTGCCCAATGAACATTCGTACCGAGTTTGGTGTAAAACAGACCATCCATTATGAAACAATGGCTAGTTGAAGTTGCTGTCAGGCACATCACTGTGAAAATCAGCGAAATTCACAAAATCCCTGAGTGGTAAAGGGTTAGTGAAAAAAAAAAATCCAAACTGACCAAACCAAAAGTTTTTTTTTTTCATCATTTTATTGCAAGAAACAATATTTCAGGTATAATTAATGCATTTTAGACTAAAATTCAGTATGTGTCCAGATTTCAGTTAACCCTTTCCCACTCAGATACGTGTTTTACGTGTCTGCACCCCCCCCCCCCCCCATTTTAAGCCCCAGAAGCACCTAAAATCTGCATTTCCTACCCCTGGATAGTTAAGTTTGCTTTAAGATTTGTTGGGCAAAAAAGAGACATGTTTTTTGTCGCGCGCCTCCCCACTAAAATATTCTAGATTGAAGCCCCCCCCCCCCTCCCCCCTCCCTCACATCCGAAAAAATTTGGCTGTATGGCCAAACCGGCCGCTAAAATTTATATCTGGGGGTGTGTGAGGTCAAAAATGCCTCAAACTTGATGCTGATAAAACATGCTGCAAACAGTGAAAATGGCCCGTGCCAAACCCCTTAAATTTTGCCTTGACAGCTGTGTGAAGATTAAGATTTGGTCAAAAATTCATATGAAATCACACTTTTTGCCAATTTGAGATGCCCCCTCATTACCATGACAACAATGATCAAGTCATGAAAGGTTGTATTTGAAAGACTACTGCCCAATGAACATTCGTACCGAGTTTGGTGTAAAACAGACCATCCATTATGAAACAATGGCTAGTTGAAGTTGCTGTCAGGCACATCACTGTGAAAATCAGCGAAATTCACAAAATCCCTGAGTGTAAAAGGGTTAATAAAAGAGGCGGGAACGGTGTTGCTGAATCAGACTCTGAAAGGGCAAAGGAACTAGTTGGTCAATTCAATGATGCGTTTAATAAAACCGAGTTCACGGTGGTTCCATTGACTGGAAGATCGGCCCCATTCATGAATAATATTGTTGTGACAGCTGCAGGAGTGATCAAGTTACTTCAAGGCTTAAACCTCAGTAAGGCCTTAGGACCTGATGAGCTTCATCCTAGAGTCCTGAAGAAATTAGCAAATGAGTTGGATCCAGTTTTCGCACACTTGTTTCAATAGTCTCTTGATACGGGTGAAATCCCAAAAGAATGGCTCTTAGCAAACATCTGTCCACTCTTCAAAAAAGGAGACAGGGCTCTTGCCCGTAATTATCGCCCTGTGTCTCTGACTTGTGTTCTGTGTAAATTGCTGGAACATATAGTCTGCTCAAACATCATGGCCCACTTGGACGGACATAAACTTTTGTCAGACAGACAACATGCATTTAGGAAAATACATAGTTGTGAAACTCAGCTAAGCACAGTCATTAATGACTGGGCAAAAATTTTGGACAAAGGGGGACAGATGGACACATTTAATCTGGACTTCACGAAGGATTTTGACAACCCTCCTCATGAACTACTTAAATCTAAGTTATTTGGTTATGGAATTGGGGGAAAGACCATCAAATGGATAGATTCCTTTCTTTGCTACAGAAAACAGCGGGTTGTTGTTAATGGTGAATCTTCCGAGTGGGCTCCAGTTTTGTCTGGAGTCCCTCAAGGGACCGTTCTTGGTCCACTTTTGTTCTCCCTGTACATCAATGATATTTCCACTGACAATGACTCAGAAATAAGACTGTTTGCAGATGACTGTGTTTGTTACCAGGAAATTAGAGACACAGATGACTCATTGAAACTTCAGGCTGACATGGATTGATTTGGATGTTGGGCCCGAAAAGTTGAGGCTTCTTACACCTTAAAGGGAACGGTCCTCGAGAATGTGGACTCCATTAAATACCTTGGAGTGACAATCTCACACAACTTGAGATGGAATACTCATATTAGCAACATGTGTACTAAGGCAAATAGAACGCTTGGTTTCCTGAGGCGAAATCTTCATCAGTGCCCTCAGGATGTAAAAGAGGCAGCATATAAAGGTCTTGTTCGCCCAATCTTGGAATATGGTAGTTGTATCTGGGACCCCAGTGGAGTGGTCCTTAACGATGAAATTGAGAAAGTTCAGAATAGAGCTGCTAGATTTGCAACAGGCAATTACTGTTTTGAAACTGGGAGCATGACTGGACTACTTGGAAAATTGAAATGGGAGTCACTCAAGAAAAGGCGAAACGACAGTAGTCTAATCCTTTTATACAAAGGTCTAAAGGGTGCTGCCAGCATTCCAACAGATGACCTTGTTCCCCCAGCTAGACACTGTAGAAATCACCATTCGTTGGCGTTTCAGGATCTGACATTTATAAAGAGTCGTTCTTCCCCAGAACCATTAGAGATTGGAATGCACTTCCCGATTCGATTATTTCGACAGCTGAAGGTGCTGATGATTGTGTAGCTAAATTTACCTCTTTGATGAGAGCTAACTTCCCACATTACAGGTCCTGGTGTATGAGTGTCATTTGGCGTCGTACCAGTAGCAATTCTGATTCTGATTTTGATACACTCGTTGAACAATTTTTCGAACCTATCGATCCTCCTTATTGTGACTCTCTACACTTATTAAGCATAGCTTTATTCTAAGCAACAGGCGTCCAATATTTGTTGAAATTGTACGTTCTAATTCTTCAGGCCCCATCCCGTATCACAACATTAGAGAAACGAACCAAGGATCATAGTGTCAGCAGTCCTTTTCACATGCACGTCTGTCTGACTAACTTGACCGAGAAGTAAATTCTTTCCTTCGTATTAAAGTTAGAAGCTGGTATTCCATCCCATAAACATAAGCTGGTCGTCTGTCAGTCCGTCCGTGTCCTATTCGTGTCCTATTCAGCTTAATGAGCTAATTAAACCTTGCTGGACTGGTGACGCGACTGTCTTCACAAGCTCAGTCAGTCCGAACCTACAACAGTTCAGAAACGCAACATGTTCACAACCAAATATAATGAAAACCCCTGTACATCCAACACTACATAGAGAAAACTGCATGGGGTTTACAGGGATATATATACATTTTCTATTTTCTGCTCCAATTTCTATGTTGTGGGTACTGGTTGGCGAGGCGGTTATAACGACAGACGGGCATGCGAAAAGGACAGCTGACACTATGATCCTAGGTTTGTTTCTCTGGATATGACCTATGATTTGAGTATAAACCGTGATAATAATCAATGGACGGCCCTCGCACATCAGTGCTTGAAGAAATAGACTGGCCACATAGAGCTGAAAGAAACCGCACATGAGTAGGCCTATTGGTAAACCGCTTGGAGCTTCTAAGCATGCACAGGAAAAGTGTTGCAAGTCGGACCGTTCATGCATATAAACCCTTTTGATTTAATTCAGCGGCAGGGCTTGAGATGTCATTTCATCTCAATGCCGGGTAAAAGTCCCACAAAATTGAAAGCGAGACATATTTTGGTTTTCTGTTCCATTCTAATTTTATTGTTTTAAATTCCACGCTACTTTCGCAGGGTGGAAAGGAAAGCAAAACGACATATTTTTGTTTTCTGTCCCATGATAATTTTATTGCTTTAAATTGCACCCTACTTTTTCAGAGTGGAAAGGAAAACAAGAAATATGTCGTTTAGCGACATATTATATCTTATAAATGACATATTTCTTGTTTTCTTCTCCACTCTAATTGTATCGTTTTAAATTCTGTTCTGCTAGAAACCGGAACAGAAATGTCCCTTCCTGGGTTCCGTAATACGACCTATCAAATCTTCCCATCTTCGGAAATATACCAATCCTTTCAAAAGAAGTGGAATGTATCCTAGTATTTCTAAGTACAATGCTTAGAGGTACAGGCGCTGTTCACATTTATGCACTACGTCTACCGTTTCTTCGTGTGTAAATGGAAAACATTTTTCTGTTGTTAACATGCCCGATTTGACATGTTTTTGTTTGTTTGTTTGTTTGTTTGAGTAGAGGTTTAACGTCCCCGTCAACACAGTAAAGGTCATTTTGTAGACGTTGCTTCCAATTCTGTGGGACTTTTACCCGACATTGAGATGAAATGACTTCTCAAGCCCTGTCGCCCAATGTAACCAGTAGGGTTTATAAGCATGGACGGGCCGACTCGCACCGCTTTGCCTGGGCAGGCTAAACTCCTTAATCAGGGTTATCGGTACCATAAACTACGCAAAGCCTTTTCAAAATTTTATAGACGCCATTCTGATTTAATTTCAAAATTCAATATTGGACTTAAATCTCTTCTGCAACAAGGTCTATCGGAACCCGAATTTTATGGTGACTTAGTATATAAATTCAGAAAAATATATAACCGCAATGACTTCAGCACCCAATTTCGTAAAATCATTCTTCGATATAAAAAGATTGGGTACAACATGGATATTATACGACAGACTGCATGCATGGTAGTTAACCCAATCACGGTTGGCAACTTTGCTTCCCTCTTTAATTGCACGCCGGTGGGTAAGGCCTCAGATTCTATGACGGCTCCAACGTAAAGGCTTATTGAAAATTAGAGAGATAATGTTGGTTGGTGCCTGATGCTCTGTCTCTGGTCGGGCTCATCGGAGTCTAACTGTTGGTTTTCTTTTGCTCCAGCATTTCAGTGGTTTCTTGCTGTCGAGTCCTCACCGTTGTCTCACCTCTGTGGTTCTTTGATTTTTGTGTTCACGGAGATGTTGCACTGATGAGTTAGGAGGCCTTCATGCGGACTGAACAAATTATTTGTCTAAATCGCGACGAAAGTAAGGGCGAGGATTGTGGCCACGTAAAATCGATTTAAGCCCCCCGGTGGAAATCTTCCACTGACCGTTCCAAGGCGGCTCTTCTGTGGCGATTTATTTATGTTGTTGTTTGTTGCTTACTGTGTGTATCACTTGTGTCTTTTAATTTTGGATGGCCATATGGCCATTTTGTGGGAAAGTAACTGTCCTTATGGCCTTCCTTTGTTTAGGTTTCCATTATGGTCTGGTCGCTTAATGTTTGTATTTCTTTCCCTTTGGTGTCTTTTATGGGTGGAGTAAGTTAATTGTTTCAATTCCTTATCTTTGTTTTACTTCTACTTAGATCCTCTAAGCAGTTTACCAGTACTCGTGTGCGGCCGGTTTCAGCTCTGTGTGGAAGCATCATGCAGCCCATCTATTTCTTCAAGCCCCGATGGGCGGGGGCAGCCGATTCGATTTGACATGTAAGTCTACGGATTTGATATATGTGAAAACCTGACATACTGCAAATGGTAAAATGCAGTGTGTCGGGCAAACTAGTCGCGTGTTAAAACACGATTTAACGAACACTATCGTAGAAGTAAGCCTAAAAAGCTGACACTTTCTTGCACCGTCATTTCAAACGTACAGGTCATTCTATAAAAGATATTTCTATACAGCCAGTACTATGACGTAAATCGTACTGCTAGGTTTAAAAGTATTAAACGAAATGAAGCTGAATTAAAATGGATTAAATTATTACCGACATATTTTCCATTGGGCTTTAATGACAACATTTATCATGCGGGTAAAATGCCCGGTTTTGATATTTTCTTGCTTCTGGCCTGTCGAAAGCGTAAAACTAGATCGGACGGCACCAGAAAAACGGCAATTACAAACGTAGATTACGTGCTTTTAAAAGAAACAATACCAGGCTGAAGTGACTGTCCATAATATTATTGCATCATGGACACCACTCAATGCTTGCTTTTCTAAGTTCATTACCTAATTCTGTATTACGGATTCTGAACACCGAGGCGAATAAATTCCACGATAGTTCTCATCAGTTATACGAGCTATTCTATACCCAGCATGCTATTCGTCGTTTCATCGATTCTGAAATTAATCACAAACGCCATGACATCAAAATATCCTTCATTAATAAGTGTTTGGATTTTATAGATTTACCTAGTATCTTGCGGTACAGTTCGGTGATTTCATCCAGTCCTGCTTATTTTCAAAATACTAAACACCCATAATTGCTATAAATAGAAGCCTCCGTGGTGTAGTGGTAACGCTACTCACCTTGTAAATCAGGGATCGCATAATCGATCCCGGGCTTCTCCAGACTTTCCGATGAGTCTTTAAACCGAGGTCCCGTCTCCGTATGAGCTTAGCTGTTGGTGGGACTTAAAACTCTAACCCTCGCTCAATTTGCTACTAATATAATAAACCTGTTCAGTAGCGAATCTCAGAGGCCGGCGTAGGTAGATTTAAAAACATTTTTCTCGTGCCAAAATTCGATGGGACTATAATTCAAAGATGAAAATGCCTGTCGAGTCTGAATTTCATGCTTTTGACACAGCCTATTTGATAAAATTCACCTTTGAAAAATAGACAGTTATGAAACTTTGTGTGCATTTCTTTCCGATGAAATACAAAACAAACACGATTCTCAGCAAAAAGTGTGAATAAAAATGCGGTAAACTTGAGAAAAATCTGGGTCGTTTCAGTGGGTTCAGAAAAGACAAAAAATAATATATTTAGCGATAAACTGGAAATTTTTCACCGTAATCATTAAATCGGAAATTGAATAATCTGCAACTGAGTTACATTTCAGGCAAATCTATGTCTGACCATTTTTTTATTCCAAAAAAAACTGAACTACTTCCGTCGTTGAACAGGAACAAATTTAAAGCCATCCAACATGGCTGTAAACACAGGAAAATAATGAGACGAAAGGACTAACCCTGAAGTATTTCCCCAGCTACTGATTTTTTTACCCCGCCTGCAGTTCATCAGGTTTCAACGGCAAATCTGAACTCCCATACACACACGATGTTTAATTTATTTTTCCATTTGTGTCAAAAATAGCCTCGAAGAGCCTGCCAATATTCGCATCTTCCATGCCAAATAGGTATATTGCCAACAACAACAACAAAAACATGTGACGTATACATTTGTACTGACGTCATATACGAAAAAACAATACTACCTTATAATACCCATCTAATAATCAAGGCCAACTAACAATATAGACTAACAATGTAGACAGAATGAGCACCTTACCCTGTTAATTGCCATTTCACGCGCAGCCTCAGTTTGAACTAGTCCCATCCACCTCGAAACATTTCCATCACGTTTCCTCATCGATGCTTTATTTTAGTTTTCACTACTGCTCAATCATGAGAGAGAGAGAGAGAGAGAGAGAGAGAGAGAGAGAGAGAGAGAGAGAGCCAACAAATCAGGTAGCATAGCATTTCGGGACATCATTGTCGGCCCGATGTTTTGTGTGTGTTTGAGAGAGAGAGAGAGAGAGAGAGAAAGAGAGAAAGAGAGAGGGAGAGAGCCAACAAATCATGTAGCATAGCATTTCGGGACATCATTGTCGGCCCGATGTTTTGTGTGTGTTTGAGAGAGAGAGAGAGAGAGAGAGAGAGAAAGAGAGAGAGAGAGAGCCAACAAATCATGTAGCATAGCATTTCGGGACACCATTGTCGGCCCGATGTTTTGTGTGTGTTTGAGAGAGAGAGAGAGAGAGAGAGAGAGAGAGAGAGAGAGAGAGCCAACAAATCATGTAGCATAGCATTTCGGGACATCATTGTCGGCCCGATGTTTTGTGTGTGTTTGAGAGAGAGAGAGAGAGAGAGAGAGAGAGAGAGAGAGAATCATTTGACTGCACTCTGACGTAAATAAAGTGCAATAAAAAGATAAAAATCCAAGCGATCGGTTTTGCACCATCCGCTCAACCGGGCCAACGTCGGGCCGACAGCGATAGGACGTCTTAACGCTGGGCTAACTTTAATACGTCGTATCGCTGTCGGTCCGACGTTGGTCCGCTGTTGTGTGCTAGCCGGGCACTCTCCGCAAGAAAGAGATACCTGGGTCTAAAATTGGAACCACAAAAGTCGCGCGGTGGAGGATGCTCCTAGAAACCGACCGAAAGTTAATAATTTATTTTCATTGGCAGCAGCAAATTTTTGTGTGTGTGTGTGTGTGTGTTTTTTTTTTTCCATCCCGTTTAGTTTTTTTTTTTTTTTTTTTTTTTTTGTTCGTGATGGAGTAATCTTTCAAGCTTAGTCACAAAGTGCGATACAGCTTGTTTGTAGAAATTATATCCACAAACAAGCTGTAGCGCATCGACGTTTAAAAGTCATTTGCCCGGGGGGGGGGGGGGGGGGGGGTCAAAAGTTGTCCTGCAGGCTTTGACCGAAGCGCAGTACACTAATCCAATCTTTCTCCAAGTCGGTGTCATTTTATGAAGGCTCGAACATATAGCATGCACCTCTCACAGGCTGCAGTAATGGAATACCGACAGATACAATGCCGTCAGATAGACTTAGAGAGAGAGAGAGAGAGATAGAGAGAGAGAGAGAGAGAGAGAGAGAGAGAGAGAGAGAGAGAGAGAGAGAGAGAGAGAGAGAGCGAGATCGTAGTACAAGTGATGCGTTTTGCATAGGATTAGCATGTATCTGGTGAAGGATTGTCCAAGGATGTGACACCAATAAAAAATCTGATTCTGATCTACGTGTTCACAAACGGCTTCTGTCTATCTCCTTACGATTCTGAGTCGGTCATACCTCAGTTGCCGTATCAAAGTGTGAAACTGCTTAACTTACCGACAAAAATAAAGAATTCCAGAGACAATTAGTTTAGTTGTGGTCTAACAACCAAGGTTCATAACGTATTTTGACGAAATACGCCTTCTTTAAGCGTTTAAATTTTAATATACTTTTCTTCGCAGCCATGTATTTTAAAAATTTGTGCGTGCAAGCGTTGCGACTAGGTCAAATATTGACCCAACTTCTGACGTCAACATTTCAAGTACTGTGTTTACTTTAGTGTAGCTACTCAGCTGAAAGATAGAATAATGTATAACAAACATTTTAGGAAAATTTGAACCAAATTTTTTTCTGACCATTTTTTTATTCCAAAATAACTGACCGGTACTGTTTGACCAGAAATTTGTTTAAAAATATGGGTTACCTAATAAGCGAAGCTGCGAAAACGTTCCATTTCAGTGACAACCATAACTGAAGTAATGAAACGTTTTAGGAAGTTTTGATGTTTTCATTTGTGCTTTTGAATGCAATTTTTATCATATCTGACGACTGTATGCTTATGTTAAAATGACCGGAAGTAGCTTCCGATTTCACAATTATTTTTTGCTATAAAAAATAATCCCTTTCGCGGAAGCTTACAAAAAATTAAAATCTAGACGACGGCCCTAGCAACTCTCCTACTGGTTAGATCTATCATTTATAATTTCAATAAACTTGTTTCTGAATTTGATATTGACACTAACGCTCCTGATACCTGTGATTTTAAAAATTCAGTGTATTACTATCCTGCTGCTGCCCATATTATTACTGGCAATTTAAAAATTATTCCTGATTCTAGGATACGTAATATAATTTCTAAAGGACGGAAATATCGATTTCCTTCTAAAATTGATTTAAATAAATGTAGAGATGAAATCGCTGCTGCCTTAAATGAATTTGGTAATCGATGGTGTAGACGAGAGTTTGTTGAGCATATAGCTCTTAAAGAATGGAAACTTAGCATTCTGAAATTAGTGAACAGATACATTTCTTTTTATTCTCAAAATACGACCTTATTACCTCCTGAACCTAAGACGTCTTTACGTCACCTTAAACTAGGTATTAATACTTAGCATTCTGAAATTAGTGAACAAACGCATTTCTTTTTATTCGCCAAATACGAACATATTACCTCCTTAACCTAAGACGTCTTCAATTCACCTTAAACTAGGTATTCAAGCATTTCATAAGAAGTTTGTTTGGCGCCAGCAGATAAGGCCGCCAACAATGTAGTCGTTGTTTGACGGCTCCACTATGTTACCACTCTTCGGCATGAACTTGGTGGTACTGAGCCTATGAATTGCAGTCTTTAGCTGTAGGGAGGGCTTTAGTTGATGATCAAATTTATCATTCAGCCACCAGGTTTGCTGTCTGTGTTACAGAAGGCCAAGACAAGCTTCCTACGTTATATTGGGTACCTAAACTTCATAAAAGACCACACATACAAAGCACGTTTTATTGCTAATAAGCTCTTGTACCAGAAATCCAGACATTTTCGTGCTTCAAGTCTGTCCACTTATGATTTTTCCATCCTTTACACTACACTTACTCATAATCTTATAAAAGTAGAACTTAATGGTTTAAGTGAATGAAGAATCCCTCTATCTTGCATGTAATGTAAGAAATGCTTTTTCACTTCTGAAGAGAATAACAATTATACTTTATGGTCATGTCAGAAAGTGTGTGAAGCTCTCACCTTTCTACTTGACAATGTTTACATAAGATTTGGTACTAAGATATTTAGACAAGTTGTGCGTATTCCGATGGATACTAATTGCGCACCCCTTGTGGCTGATCTGTTTTTGTTTTGTTATGAGAAAGACTTCATGATGTCCCTTTCTGCTGAAAACCAATCTGAAATCATTGAAGCTTTTAGCTAGACTTCTAGATGTTTGGATGATTTATTAAATATTGACACTACCTATTTCGATGGTTTGATCAGTCAAATTTACCCCCAGAACTTAATGTAAATAAAGTAAATTCTTCTGATATCGAGGCTCCGTTTTTGGATTTACATCTTTCTATTATGGATGGGTTTGTTTCTTGCAAAATGTATGATAAACGCGTTGAGTTTGGTTTTGAGATTGTAATTTAATCTTTTTAGCTCCACTGGCCGAAGGCTAGCGGGGCTATTGGCATGGCCCTGTGTCCGTCATGCGTCCGTGCGTCCAGTCGTTCGTGCGTTACCTTTTTTCTTTAAACATCTTCTCCTCCTATACTACTGAGCCAATTGTGACCAAACTGCACAGGAATGTTCCTTACCTAGTCCTCTTCTAAATTCCTTCAAAGAATTTTGTTACACCCAGAACTCTGGTTGTCATGGCAACAAAACCACAAAAAAAAAAAAATAAAAAATAAAAATCTTCTCATCCAATACCACATGTTGGATTTCACTTTTATTTTGCATGAATGTTCTTTGGGTGGACCTCTTTCAGATTCCTTGAAGAAATTTTGATCCGACAAAAACATGGCCGCCATGGGCAAGGCTTATTTTCACTATTTAACATATAATGTAATGCTAAAAAATCTTCTTCTGCAAAAGTAGTAGTGGGATTTCATTGTAATTTAGCATGAATGTTTCTTGGGTGGACCTTTGTCAGATTCCTTGAAAAAAAATGATCTGACAAAAACATTGCCGCCATTGGGCGCGGCTTATTTTCACTATATAACATATAGTGTAATGCTGAAAATAGCTTCTTCTGCAAAAGTTCTTGTATTATTTCATAGTTATTTGGCATGCATGTTCCTTGGGTAGACCTCTGTCAGATTCCTTGAAGAAATTTTGATCCGACAAAAAACATGGCCGCCGTGTGCGGGGCTTATTTTCACTGTATAACATATAGTGTAATGTTAGAAAAGTCTTCTCTTCTACAAAAGTTCTTGGGTTGGGTGTCATTGTAATATGGCATGAATGTTCCTTGGTGATTTTGCCTATTATCATGAATACCATTTAATGAAGAAATGTCATAATAGGATTATAAGTTTCATGTTGACCTCAAAATTAATCTAGTTGTTTGTGCCCTATATTTCATCTTTCAGTGATTTGCCTTATATCTTGGATACTTTATGAAGGAGAAATGTCATATCAGGATTATGAGTTCCATGTTAGACGATGATTGACCTCAAAATATGTATAGGTCAATGTGATATATTTCATGTTTCGTTGACTTTGCCTTTCATCTAGAAAACTGTTTAATGGAAAAACCTCAAACCTGGATTGTAAATTCCATGTGACACAATGACTGACCTCAAAATATATAAAGGTCAGTGTTACCTATATTTTATGGTTGTGATTTTGCCTAATATCTTGAATACTTTTTAATGGAGAAATGTCATGCCTAGATTATTTGTTACATGTGCCCTAATGATTGACCTCAAAATATATCTAGTTCAGTGTGGCCTATATTTCATGTTTCAGTTATTTTGCCTTATATATTGAATATTATTACCCAACCTACTATATAAGAAGTTATTAAGCATTTTCGACTATCTAACACCTTTTCGCATGAAATCGGATTGAACCGGTTTTCAGAGAACTATCACACGGAGCACTGAACTATTGCCCGGTGCAGATAGTTTTAACTATCTCATGGTCACGTGATCACCTAGCAACTTGTTGAACGATCAAAATAACTCTTTATACGAGTTGGGTAATAAAACAACTATTTCATACCTTTTTGGGCGACAGTCAAAACTATCAGCCCCGAGGTGCTGTGGAGCACCTGATGAACTATCGCCCGAGGCCGAATCAGGTGCTCCACAGCACCTCGGGGCTGATAGTTTTGACTGTCGCCCAAAAAGGTATGAAATAGTTGTATACTATTTCATGCGCAGGGGTATATAGCTTTTGCCTGTCGGTTCATCCAGTCGTTTGTTCTTTCGTTCTTTATGTTGGTTCATTTGTGTGTCTTTCAGTCGCAGATCAAAGTTTTTGCGTTAAAGAAATATTTGTAAAAGAAAAAGTTTGATTTCTGATTAATAGTCTTGTTTTTTTAATAGCCAAAGGCTGGCCATATAGTAAAGACAAGCATTCAGTGAATGATAGTCTAATGTCTAGCTGTCCCTTGGCCACACTTGAGTACTGATCAAATTTAATATGTAGTATCAGTGGGGTGGGAGATTGACTGCATTAGGTTTTGAACCAGGTTTTGAATCGTAGTCTTACTGTTGGTTTTCTTTTGCTCCAGCATTTCAGTGGTTTCTTGCTGTCGAGTCCTCACCGTTGTCTCACCTCTGTGGTTCTTTGATTATTTGTGTTCACGGAGATGTTGCATTGATGATTTAGGAGGCCTTCATGCGGACTGAACAAATTATTTGTCTTAATCGCGACGGAAGTAAGGGCGAGGATTGTGGCCGCGTAAAATCGATTTAAGCCCCCCAGTGGAAATCTTTCCACTGACCGTTCCAAGGCGGTTCTTCTGTGGCGATTTATTTATGTTGTTGTTTGTTACTTACTGTGTGTATCACTTGTGTCTTTTTATTTTGGATGGCCATATGGCCATTTTGTGGGAAAGTAACTGTTCTTATTGCCTTCCTTTGTTTAGGTTTCCATTATGGTCTGGTCGCTTAAATGTTTGTATTTCTTTCCCTTTGGTGTCTTTGTTGGGTGGAGTTAGTTAATTGTATCGATTCCTGATCTTTGTTTTACTTCTACTTTATCTGAAAATATGTTGTATAAAAGTTTTATCCTTTGTCAGTAAAAAATGGGCAGCCTAGCTAGATTCAGCTAATAAGGCCTCATCAGTGACCCGCACATATTTTCAAAATTCCACAATGGAATCGTTGATCCTAAAGGACAATAAAATATAAACTACACTATGATAGTTTTACGGACGCCACATATACCAGCTGTAGTGACGTTAAATATGTTGTATAAAAAGGTTATCCTTTGGGGGCAAAGAACACGCCACAGAGCAGAAAAATGGTGTACATGTTTTCTGGGCCAGCCTTGCTAGTCTCAGAAGCTTGGATCAAAATGGTCAGCTGCATAGTATCTATGCATGTATATACCTTGTGTGGATCATTTGTCTTCTTAATCCACTGCATGCTGCGAACTTTCCAGCAGATGGCATTTTGAAATATTTTTCTATTTTCTGGGAAAATAAAATTAACAATTAAACAATTTGTTGTCTGCTGATATAGCCTACAGACTCGTGAAGTTTAATTAAAAGGCATCGACTTTGTTAGCCAGTGGAGCAACAGGCCTTCTTGGGCCTCTTGTTTGATTGGTGATGTTCCTCGTGGGCAATCCTATGGCGTTTATATTTCGCAATTAATTCGATTTGCCAGAGTGTGTTATCAAGCGTGCAATTAAACACCCCCTGTATCCACCATACAACCAAACAGCCGATTTCGGATATCAGATGCAACTTTACGCGTCACGTGCTGTGATGGAGACAGGTAAGAGGACGCTTTTTTTCTTATTTTGTTCCTATTTAGAAAACGATCTATTGAAAGTTTTGGAAGAAGAAAAACGCAGATATCTTGGGATTTGTTCTGTCGAGATACATCATGGACGTGCCTGTATATGCAATAAACATTCCTTGTCACGTAATAAAAAGATATTATTCAAATAAAACACGTTTTCCCACAATATTGCCTCAAACACATCTGGGGTCGGATTGTATTGATGCAATCGACTTCGGTATGTATTTTTAGAGGAAGCAACCGGCTGCGGAGATCTTTTCGTCGAAAATGATACAACCGACTTCGGAATGTGCGAGAAAATGATGCAACCGACTTTTGTGAAATAAGATGACAGGCTTTATGGAATAAAGACACCTTACGCCAAAGCAATGTTGTTGCAGTGTTGTGTGCCCGGCCAGGTTACCTATTCTGTTATTAGGAAAATCAGTCGCTGGCAGTTTCGTCTTCTTTTAAGATGGACAGTTGATGTTTTCTTGGACTCTTTGCAAAGCATTCCCTACGAAATCACTTGTGTGTCAAACAATAACACCATTCTTCCTGTGCAAATTGCTTGGCTCTTTTGTTTAGAAAATGGCTTTGGAATTGTTGGTAAGACCTTGGACATGCGCAAAGCGGATTATATCTTTGCCGACGGAACACTGGTAGGAAATGCTGTACTCTACGTAAATAATGTTAATCAGAGCACCGGTGGGTCCATTATCTAAGTTCGTAGTGTAGCTGGAAAACCGGTCACCAATGTGTCTTAGACCTTGTTGTAAGCAAATAATGTAGGCCCTGATCATACACCGCGTTCGTAGTGTTCTGGTCTGGTTTGCCAAACCCAATATAAAATTCCAGTCCAGATTCTACATATAAATCCTCTTACGCAACACTGACCACCGACCTCTGCGATAAGAATATCACGGCTGTTTTTTTAGCTCACCGTCACGTTGTGACGAGGTGAGCTTTTGGGATCACTTTTTGTCCGTCGTGCGTCCGTGCGTCCGTTCGTGCGTGCGTCCGTGCGTGCGTAAACAATTTCTTCAAACGACATCTCCTCCGAAACTACTGATCGGATTTTAATCCAACTTCACAGGAATGATGCCTAGGTGGTCCCCTTTCAAAGTTGTTCAAATGGTTCCGGTCCGTTTCACATCAAGGTCACAGGAGCCAAAAATAGATTTTTTTCACCGAAAACTTAAAAGATGGACAGTTGATGTTTTCTTGGACTCTTTGCAAAGCATTCCCTACGAAATCACTTGTGTGTCAAACAATAACACCATTCTTCCTGTGCAAATTGCTTGGCTCTTTTGTTTAGAAAATGGCTTTGGAATTGTTTGTAAGACCTTGGACATGCGCAAAGCGGATTATATCTTTGCCGACGGAACACTGGTAGGAAATGCTGTACTCTACGTAAATAATGTTAATCAGAGCACCGGTGGGTCCATTATCTAAGTTCGTAGTGTAGCTGGAAAACCGGTCACCAATGTGTCTTAGACCTTGTTGTAAGCAAATAATGTAGGCCCTGATCATACACCGCGTTCGTAGTGTTCTGGTCTGGTTTGCCAAACCCAATATAAAATTCCAGTCCAGATTCTACATATAAATCCTCTTACGCAACACTGACCACCGACCTCTGCGATAAGAATATCACGGCTGTTTTTTTAGCTCACCGTCACGTTGTGACGAGGTGAGCTTTTGGGATCACTTTTTGTCCGTCGTGCGTCCGTGCGTGCGTGCGTCCGTGCGTGCGTAAACAATTTCTTCAAACGACATCTCCTCCGAAACTACTGATCGGATTTTAATCCAACTTCACAGGAATGATGCCTAGGTGGTCCCCTTTCAAAGTTGTTCAAATGGTTCCGGTCCGTTTCACATCAAGGTCACAGGAGCCAAAAATAGATTTTTTTCACCGAAAACTTAAAAAATCTTCTTCTCTGAAACCGCAAGGCCCAGGTCTTTCATATTTGGTATGAAGCTTCATCCAGTGGACCCCTACCAAGATTGTTCAAATTATAGTGCTGGGGCCAAAAATGCCCCCGCCCCCGGGCCCTTTGGTTTTACATGGGCTTATATAGGGAAAATCTTGAAAAATCTTCTTCTCTGAAACCGCAAGGCCCAGGTCTTTGATATTTGGTATGAAGCTTCATCTAGTGGACCCCTACCAAGATTGTTCAAATTATAGTGCTGGGGCCAAAAATGCCCCCGCCCCGGGGCCCTTTGGTTTTACATGGGCTTATATAGGGAAAATCTTTAAAAATCTTCTTATCTGAAACCGCAAGGCCCAGGTCTTTGATATTTGGTATGAAGCTTCATCAAGTGGACCCCTACCAAGATTGTTCAAATTATAGTGCTGGGGCCAAAACTGCCCCCGCCCGGGGCCCTTTGGTTTTACATGGGCTTATATAGGGAAAATCTTTAAAAATCTTCTTCTCTGCAACCGCAAGACCCAGGTCTCTGATATTTGGTATGAAGCTTCATCTAGTGGACCTCTACCAAGATTGTTCAAATTATAGTGCTGGGGCCAAAAATGCCCCCGCCCCGGGGCCCTTTGGTTTTACATAGGCTTATATAGGGAAAATCTATAAAAATCTTCTCTGAAACTGCAAGGCCCATGTCTTTAATATTTGGTATGAAGCTCTATCTTGTGGACCTCTACCAAGATTGTTCAAATTATAGCCCTGGGGCCAAAAATGCCCCTGCTCCGGGGCCTATGGTTTTACATAGACTCATAGACTTATATAGGGAAAATCTTGAAAAAATCTTCTTCTCTGAAACCACAAGGCCTAGGTCTTTGATATTTGGTATGAAGCCTCAGCTAGTGGACCTCTACCAAGATTGTTCAAATTATAGCACTGGGGCCAAAAATGCCCTTGCCCCTGGGCCTTTTGGTTTTACATAGACTTATATATGGAAAACCTTAAAAAATATTCTTGTCTGAAACCATGAGTCTCAGGTGTTTGATATTTGGAATGAAGCTTTGTCTTGATGACCTTTATCGTGATTGTTCAAATTATTGCCCTGGGGCCAAAAATGCCCCCACTCCGGGGCCCTTTGGTTTTACATAGACTTATATAGGGAAAAACTTTAAAAATCTTCTTCTCTGAAACCACCAGGCCCAGGTCTTTGTTATTTGGTATGAAGCTTCATCTAGTGGACCCCTACGAAAATTGTTCAAATGATAATGTTTGGGCCAAAAATGCCCCCCGCCCGGGGGCCCTTTTGTTTTACATAGGCTAATATATGGAACATCTTTAAAAATCTTCTCTGAAACCACAAGGCCTAGGTCTTTGATATTTGGTATGAAGCTTCATCTAGTGGACCTCTTTCATGATTGTTCTAATTATAGTCCTGGGGCCAAAAAATGCCCCTGGCCCGGACCCCTTTAGTTTTACATTGACTTATATAGGAAAAATCTTAAAAAAATCTTCTGCCCAGAAACCACAAGGCCGAGGTCTTTGATATTTGGGATGTAGCTTCATCTAGTGGACCTCTACCAAGACTGTTCAAATTATAGCCCTGGGGCGAAAAATGCCCCCACTTACATTGACTTATATAGGAAAAATCTTAAAAAAATCTTCTGCCCAGAAACCACCAGGCCCAGGTCTTTGATATTTGGTATGAAGCTTCATCTAGTGGACCCCTACGAAAATTGTTCAAATGATAGTGTTTGGGCCAAAAATGCCCCCGCCCGGGGGCCCTTTGGTTTTACATAGACTAATATATGGAAAATCTTTAAAAATCTTCTTCTCTGAAACCACAAGGCCTAGGTCTTTGATATTTGGTATGAAGTTTCATCTAGTGGACCTCTATTAAGATTGTTCTAATTATAGTCCTGGGGCCAAGAAATGCCCCTGGCCCGGACCCCTTTAGTTTTACATTGACTTATATAGGAAAAATCTTTAAAAAATCTTCTTCTCAGAAACCACAAGGCCGAGGTCTTTGATATTTGTTGTGTAGCTTCATCTAGTGGACCTCTACCAAGATTGTTCTAATTTTAGCCCTTGCACCAAAAATGTCCCGGACCCAGGGCCCTTTTTGATTTTACATTGGCTTATATAGGAAAAATCTGAAAAAATCTTCTTCTCTGAAACCGCAAGGCTTAGGTCTTTTATATTTGGTGTGAAGCTTCATCTAGTGGACCTCTATCAAGATTGTTCAAATTATAGCTCTTTGGCCAAAAATTCCCCCGCCCCGGGGCCATTTGCTTTTACTTATATAGGAACAATCTTAAAAAATCTCCTGAAACTGCAAGGCCCAGGTCTTTGATATTTGTTGCGTAGCTTCATTTAGTGGACCTCTACCAAGATCGTTTAAATTATAGCCCTGGGGCCAAAAATGCCCCCGCCCCATGGCACTTTAGTTTTACATAGACTTACATAGGGAAAACCTTTGAAAGTCTTCTTGTCTGAAACCAGAAGGCTCAGGTGTTTGATATATACTATGAAGCTTTGTCTTATGGTCCTTTATCAAGATTGTTCAAATTATAACCCTGGGGCCAAAAATGCCCCCGCCCTGGGGCCCTTTGGTTTTATATAGACTTAGGAAAAATCTTTAAAAATCTTCTTCTCTGAAACCTCAAGGCCTAGGTCTTTGATATTTGGTATGAAGCTTCATCTAGTGGACCTCTATCAACATTGTTCAAATTATAGCTCTGGGGCCAAAATTGCCCCCCGCCCCGTGGCCCTTTGGTTTTACATAGACTTATATAGGAAAAATCTTTAAAAGTCTTCTTCTCTGAAACTGCAAAGACCAGGGTTTTGATATTTGGTGTGTAGCTTCATCCAGTGGACCTCTACCAAGATTGTTTAAATTATAGCCCTGGGGCGAAAAATACCCCTGCCCCTGGGCACTTCTGTTTTACATAGAGTAACATAGGGAAAACATTTAAAAACTTCTTGTCTGAACCAGAAGGCTCAGGTGTTTGATATTTAGTATGAAGCTTCGTCTTGATGACCTTTATCAAGATTGTTCAAATTGTAGCACTGGGGCCAAAAATGCCTCTGCCCCAGGGCCTTTTGGTTTTACATAGACTTATATAGGGAAAACCTTTAAAAATCTTCTTTTCAGAAACCAGAAGGCTCAGGTGTTTGATATATAGTAAGAAAGCTTTGTCTTGTGGACCTCTACCAAGATTGTTCAAATTATAGCCCTGGGGCCAAAAATGCCCCCACCCTGGGACCCTTTGGTTTTACATTGATTTATATAGGAAAAATCTTAACAAATCCTCTCCTCTGAAAAGGCAAGGCCCAGGTCTTTGATATTTGATGTGTAGCTTCATCTAGTGGACCTCTACCAAGATTGTTAAAATTATAGACCTGGGGCCAAACATGCCCCTGCCCTGTGGGCCCTTTGTTTTTACATAGACTTACATAGGGAAAACCTTTAAAATTCTTCTTGTCTGAGACCAGAATGCTCAGGTGTTTGATATTTGGTATGAAGCTTTGTCTTGTGGACCTCTATCAAGATTGTTCAAATTATAGCCCTGGGGCCAAAAATGCCCCCACCCTGGGACCCTTTAGTTTTACATTAACTTATATAGGAAAAAAATCTTAAAAAATCTTCTCCTCTGAAACCACAAGGCCCAGGTCTTGAATATTTGGTGTGTAGCTTCATCTAGTGGACCTCTACCAAGATTGTTCAAATGATAGCCTTGGTGCCAGAAATGGTCCCGTTACAAAGACTTACATTGGGAAAACCTTTAAATCTTCTTCTCTGAAACCACAAGGCTCATGTCTTTGGTATTTAGTATGAAGTTTCATATAGTGCACCTCTTCTAAGATTGTTCAAATTATAGCACTGGGGTAAAAGTGACTCCCCTCTAGGGGCACTTAATTGGTACAGTTTTTTTAGACATCAGAATGTATAAAAATACTTTAGTGAAAATTGAATCATTAATAGAGACATTTACATGGTTTACCATCATTGAAAATCTCCCAAGCCTTTAGAGAGCATTTTGATGTATGCATGGTAATATAAATAAACAATACATTGTTGTACATGTGTAGTTAATGATAATAAGTATTTTATTAACATTGACACTATTAGTTTTTTTTTATTCCAGGCATGAAGATACATAGTTTCCAGCATGGTGAAGAGTAATATTGGTGTCATTTATAGTCGTACCCGGGACATTGTTTATTCTAGCTAAAGAATATAACGATTGTTTGTCTTAAAATTTTTATTCATCTAAGCCAGACTGGTAGCTCTGTTGGATGCTTTCCTGACTGGTGATCAAGAAGTTAAGGGTTCCATACCTGCTGAGGTTGGCAACATTCTAAAATGGCTATCAATCAGGAAATCTTTTCTCTGGTCATTCCCTTCTGCTGATTCAAGAAGGGCGGTTATCAACTTCTGATGAAAGACTGTGCACTGTACTGGTTAACCACTTACGTATAAGCCTGTCTCGAAAGTGTGGTTAGTTAAACTAACTGGCTTGAATGCTTGTTTTCAAATCCTTTTTGCATGTACTATTGTCTTCTGTCTATGTATGAACTTGTAAATGTTTGACAAATCAAAATAAATAATGTTTAAAACAAACTAACTGGCTCAAAAATTAACTAAATAGTGTTGGCTTGGCCATAAAATAGAAGTGGAGGCAATGATCAGGAAACCCACAGCTCCCATCAGCTCCCCAAAATTAACTAACAAACCATGTTCATCTGAAAAAAGTTATAAACAATGGTTATCCACAAAAGAGGTAATCGCAGACGTACCAGGTAAGAAAGATGACGGTTGTTTGGCATGGCATTCCAGTCTTATTTGGATAATATTAGTTGTATGAATGAAATTGTAAAAAACTAAAACTGTAGCAATTGAAATTTTATAATTTCTGCAACAAAACTGAGCAGAAGTATATAGCATAATTCAATTTGTCTGTAGACATTTGTGTGGGATATTAATCACTTTTATTGATAGATCACTTTTAATAATAGATCTAGTTGGTTTTAAAGATACATTAAATAAACACTCTTATACCTTTTCTAATACCTTCATCTGTGCATAGAGGGTCTCTTCCTGGAGTAAAACCGCCTTGCTGATCATGACTTATGCTCCCGGTAGGGAAGCATTTTATAATACTTAGTCACCTTTTTAATTGTTGAATGAATGAAAGTTTAATCAATTTTATCAGCCATACACAAATCAAATCCACTTTATATTTAAATATAATGATAATTCTTCATGAATTTAATTTTAAATACCTTTATAGATTTGAGTTTAAAACTGCAATATGTGTACTGATATTCAGCTAATCAGTATTTTAAATTACTTTATTTTTATGCCTCCGTAATCAAAGATTCTGGGGGCATATAGTTTTGGACTGTCTGTCTGTTTGTCTGTCCGCAAAAACCTTAACATTGGGCATAACTTTTGAATGGTAACTTATAGGGCTTTCTTCTTTCACATGTGCATTCCTTGTCACAATACCTTTCAAGAGGTACCATAAATTTGGACCTTGTGACCTTGACCTTGACATCTGACCTTCTTTTGACCTCCTTCTTAAAAACTTTAAGATTAGCCATAAAGTTTGATTGGTTAGTGATAGGACTTTCATATTTCACATGTCTATTCCATGTAACAAGACCGTTCCAGTGATACCATAATTTTTGACCTCTTGACCTTGTCATTTGATCTACTTCTTTTAAAAAAAACTTTTAACATTCACAAAAACTTTAACATTGGGCATAATGTTTGAATGGTAATTGATATAGCTTACATAGCTCGTATTTCACACGTGCATTCCTTGTCACAAGACCTTTCCAGAGGTACCATAATTTTTGACTTCATGACCTTGACCTTGACGTTTCACTTACTTTTTAAAAACTTTAACATTGGCCATAACTTTTGATTGGTAAGTGATAGGGTTTCATATTTCACATGTGCATTCCTTGTCACAAGACCTTTCTAGTGTTACCATAATTTTTGACCTTGTGACCTTGACATTTGACCTACTTTTAAAAAAAACTTAAACAGTGGCCATAACTTTCGATTGGTAAGTCGTAGGGCTTTTAATATTTCACATGTGTATTACTTGTCACAAGATCTTTCCAGTGGTATCATAATTTTTGACTTCATGACCTTGACCATGACATTTGATCTACTTTTTAAAAACTTTAACACAGTCCATAACTTTGGATTGGTAAGTGATAGGTCTTTCATATTTCACATGTGCATTCTTTATCACATGATCTTTCCATAGGTACCATATTTTTACCTTGACCTTGACATTTGACCTATTTTTTAAAAACTTTAACATTGGCCATAACTTTCGATTGGTAAGTGATGGGGCTTTCATATTTCACATGTGCATTCTATGTCACAAGACCTTTCCAACGATCCCATAATGTTTGACCTCATGACCTTGACCTACTTTTTTAAGACTTGAACATTGGCCATACCATTCGATTGCTTAGTGATACTGCTTTCATATTTATCATGCACTGTTTGGGGGTATCCGTGTTTCACAAACACATCTTGTTTCTTAATTTACTGAAACAGTATTTTTTTAGATTCTTAAAAAAATTGGTTTGTTTTTTTACAGTAAATTTGTCTAATACAGCTTTCCTTTTTTGTAGTATCAACAAGATTTCTGAACAGAAAATATTCTTACTGTGTTGGATATACATTTAAATTATTGACAAAGTGATAGATAGACACTATTTGTGACTTAGTGACTGATATATAGACAGTGTTTGTGACTTAGTGGATTAGTGTTGTGTATAAAAAGTGGAAAACTGTGCTTAAAACCAGTTACAGCTCATCACTGTATTTCAAGGTGAATGAATGATTGTTTTGTTAATGATAGTAAAAAGTAAAAGGTAAATGGTTTTGGCAAAATCAGAGTGAATCACACCTTTTGTTTGATAGAAGAATAGTTTGTATAATACAGTGCCCAAAAGAATGAAGACAAAGTACAATTATCAACATGAAAATCCTTGATATTGCATGCTGATAATTTGAACTTGCCAATAATGTTTGATGCTATTGTGTTTGAGGTCAGAGGTTAGGTTACTTACCGTATTCGCCCTAATTACCGCACCGTGCGCTTAGTTTTTTCAAAATCCTGTCATAAAATCATGGTGAAAAATCTACCTAATTAGCGCACACTTGATACGAAAACAACAGCTTCCAAGATGATGTATACTGGTATTTAATGGGACGGAAAAAGATACTTAAGCATTGCCTTCACTGTTGGAAGAAATAATGGTAAGTTTTTATAGATTTACTATGAGAGCTTCAAGGGGAGATTACTGTAAAGTGGGCGCTTATGCATTTCCTTTTCAAAAATAGCTTTGGTGTGCGCTTATAGGAGCATGTGCGGTAATTAGGGCGAATATGGTATACTCTAAAAACCAAAAAACTTTTGAAGTAATAAGCAAAAATGATAGAGGCCATCAAGAGGTATTGCAGTATCAAAGAACAGTACATACCTGTTTTTTTTTTAACAACTATACTTTTTTTTAATTAATGCTTGTCTGGAGAACTACTAGAAAAGTAATAAAACTGATGTTGAAAGATACTTCAGGAACTGATTCAAACAGGAACTGATTGAAACAGAACCCAGAGCTTATCCTTAAAGTCAAAGGGAAAGACAAAAAGACACTTCTAAACAAACAATAAAATCAAAGGGTACAGGCCAATTTAGTAGCTCTTTCCCTTCTGGCCTTGGTAGCTCAGTAGGATGCCTGTCTAACTTGTGATCAGGAGGTCGCAGATTGGATACCTGCTAGGGTTAGGAACATTCATTGCTGGAAGATCGATCATGAAATCTATTATAAGGTCATTACCTCCCTTGTGCTTATTTATTAAAAGGTAGTTGTCAGTTTCTGGCCAAAGAATATGCACTATATTGGTGAATATCTTACGTATGAGGGTGCCCTGATAGTGTGGTTAGGTAACCTTACTGGCTAAAAAATAACCTAGATTGTGTTGAGTGGGTGGTAAACGAAACAAACAAAATAGAAGTGAAGGTAATGATCAGGAATTGATGCAATTAAGCCACAGCTCCGATCAGAGACACCAAAGGGAAAGAAACACAAACATGAAACAACCAGACCCTAATGGAAACATCAATAGTGGAAAGCCAAAAAGGACAGTTACTTTCCCACAAAATGGCCAATTGGCTATCCAAAACAAAATAATATAAGCGATACAAACACTCAAAGACAAACCATAACAAAAATGAACCGGGACAGAAGAACCATCTTGGAACAGTCAGTATAACAAATTCCACTGGGGGCTTAAATCGATTTTACGTGGTCACATTCTTCACACTTATTTCCATAGCAATTTAGACAATTTGTTCAGTCCTCATGAATGCCTCCCAACTCATCAGTGCAACATTGCTGTGAACACAAAAATCAAAGAACCATAGAGATGAAACAACGATGAGGATTCGACAGCAAGGAATCACTGAAATGCTGGAGCAAAAGAAAACCAACAGTTAGACTCCGATGGACCCGACCAGAGACAGAACTTCAGACACTAACCAACATTACATAGAATTAAATGCTCTCTAATTCTTAGTAAGCTTTGGGAAAAGTAGTTTTTTTCCCAAACAGGTGGTAACTCGGTAACTTTTACTAAATTAAATAATTTGGACACACAGTCATAAGTGTTAGAAAATTAAAAGATATAAAAAATGAAAATAAATGAAATGAAACTGCAATGAAAGAACAACTTTGGGATGTAAAGTAACAATGAATGTGAAGATGGGTTTAAACCATTTTTTCAGGGCCCCAACTTTCACCATCATCTGTTGCTGTTGTTTACACAGTTTAGTTGGCTTTTAAAGTAGGAGTAAAACAAAGATCAGGAATCGATACAACTAACTTACTCCACCCATCAAAGACACCAAAGGGAAAGAAACACAAACATGAAGCGACCAGACCATAATGGAAACCTAAACAAAGGAAGGCCATAAGGACAGTTACTTTCCCACAAAATGGCCAAATGGCCATCCAAAATAAAAAGACACAAGTGATACACACAGTAAGTAACAAACAACAACATAAATAAACCGCCACAGAAGAACCGCCTTGGAACGGTCAGTGGAAAGAATTCCACTAGGGGGCTTAAATCGATTTTACATGGCCATAATCCTCGCCCTTACCTCTGTCGCGGTATACACTAATTTTGTTTAGTCTGCATGAAGGCTTCCTAACTCATCAGTGTGACATCTCCGAGAACATACAAATAAAAAACTACAGAGATGAAACAAGGTTGAGGACTCAACAGCATACAACAACAGAATTGCTGGAGCAAAAGAAAACCAACAGTTAGACTCCGAGGGATCCGACCAAAGACGGAGCATCTGGTGCTCACATTGAAGTCTCACATTGAAGTCTCCTATTAAAAATACTTGGCCAAAACTATACAGAATGGTAAAAGTCTAGAGGATTATCATTTGTTTTTTTGGGGGATTTCCTTGTCAAATTACTGTGCTCAAGCGAGAAAAGAAAATCTGTCTGTTTTACAAAAATTCATTAAGTATAGGCAAGATTTTGAATTATTTAAAGATAATACCGTTTCCCCTTTTCCTTTTAAAGCAGACACCTGCTTTTGTATCTTTCAGGTTGAGGTATGCCACGCAAGAAGACATGGAAGAAGTCATTGGCAAAGACCATGGTGAGGGCTAATGGTAGTAGCCCTGGGTTACTTATCTCAGATGTGGGCCTGACCCCCCTCATAGATCGTGGAGGATCTAAGCCCCAATCGCTTGTAGCGATGGGGACATCTGTGCCAGGGTCAATTATTTTGTCAGATGTGGGTATGACCTGCCCCAGCGTATCATCTGGCCCAGGGTCATCTAGTTCTTCAGATGTGGGTATGACCTGCCTCAGTGTGACATCTGATGCTTCAGTTTTACAAAGTAGAAATGACAAAGATATGAACTCAGTATTACAAAGTAGAAATGACAAAGATATTTACAGAAAACAACCAGAACACAATATCGAAGTTTTGCAAAGTTCAAATGACAATAATAACAGACAACAACTAGGACAAAATACCAAAATACATTCACCCATAGAATTTACAAACACTGTATTTTCAAGCTCTACACAAGTTGATGAAAAAATTATGTATACAGCATTTCCTTTAATGGAACAAACTGAAACAGTGCTATGGAAGCCTTCTAATGGTCCATTTAACTCTGTCAAATTTGAACTGGGATCTTTTCACCAAGGTTCAGAAATATTTAGCAATGAGTCCAGAGGATGCCAATGTACTGCAAATGCACTTTGTTCATTAATATATGCAGCATACTCAGACATTGCTTGTAGTACAGATCTAGACAACATTCTTTTAGCTGGAGATAGTCTGTATAATAAGATCATTGGTGAATTAAAGGCAGAAGGTAAATTCAGGAGTAAGTTACTAAGCTTTGATGAACTTCCAAGATTAGTTTCAATTTTAAACAAAGAAGTTGTTGTGAAAACATCTGCTATTGTGACAGGTCTTTGCACAGAACAGTTTGTCAATACCAGTTTACCTACTCTTCACCAAGCATTGTACACTTCTCTACAACATTCTCCAAGTGTTTTATTAATGATGGGTTCAATTTGTTGCTCTGTGTTCAAGAGAGATTGTAAATATTTTATATTTGATTCACATGGTTTAAATGGATTATCTGTTCCGGATGGAAAATCATTACTAGCTGCTTTCAATTGTTTAGATGATCTAGTTGCATTTCTATATGCATTGTTTGAAAGTATGATGATTTCAATTTCCACGCAGTTCGGAATTCTTCCTATAGACTTTGACTTATCTAATCCAGAGCATCATTCAATATTTGATATTGAAAATCATGCAGACAGCCATACTGACACACCATGTAACTATGCTAGGAAAACTGTAACTTACAAGAGAAAGGTGTCTGAAAGCCATATGAGGAATTCACATGCAAGAGAAGACTTATTTGCTAATTCAAGCAGTGAAAATCATGCAACATTTATTGGCAAATACTTTAAGGATCAAAAGCATAAACTTGAAGAAAAGACACGGAATAGTACAAATGTGACTAAAAATCAAAAGATGAGGAACAAAGAAATAAAAATAAACAAGAAAAAAGCTACAGAAAGAAAAGAATATATGAGAGTTTATATGGAGAAACGAAGGCAAGACTCTAACTTCAAAGGAAAAGACAAAGAGTATACACTAAAATCAATGCAGAGTGCTAGACAGTCTGAAGAATACCGAAAAAAGGATAAAGAATATACACTAAAATCAATGCAGAGTGCTAGACAGTCTGAAGAATATCGAAAAAAGGATAAAGAATATACACTAAAATCAATGCAGAGTGCTAGACAGTCCAAAGAATATCGAAAAAAGGATAAAGAATATACACTAAAATCAATGCAGAGTGCTAGACAGTCTGAAGAATATAGAAAAAAGGATAAAGAATATACACTAAAATGAATGTAGAGTGCTAGACAATCTGAAGAATATCGAAAAAAGGATAGAGAATATACATTTAAATCTAAGCAGAGTGCTAGACAATCTAAAGAATATCGTAAAAAGGATAAAGAATATACACTAAAATCAATGCAGAGTGCTAGACAATCTGAAGAACATCGAAAAAAGGATAGAGAATATACATTTAAATCTAAGCAGACTGCTAGACAATCTGAAGAATATCGTAAAAAAGACAAAGCTATGACAAAGGCATGTATGAGAAGGGCTAGATTAATAGATGAATACAAAAAATTGGAAAGTGAAAAGAAACGAGAATCTCGAGAATGCCTTGAATTAAAAAAAAAGATATTGCAATACAAAATCTATCAAAGAGGAAGGCGAGATCAGATCCATACAAATTAGAACAAGAAAGGGTTGCAAAACAACAGTGGAGACTGAATGAAAAAAACAAGAAAGCTGAAAACATTATAGACAGTAAAAGAAAAGCTATCAAGCGTAAAGATCCATCTTTTTCACAAGTTGAAAAGATAAACACAAAGCGCAGAAAATGTGGTAGTGATATTGATGTTTGTATTGAAAAGTTTCACAAGAATATATCAGTTGGACCTGTCTATATATGCAGTTGCTGTCAACAGACATGGTTTGAAGAGACTGTATCAAAAGCTAAGACATTTGTTTCTAAAGACAAGGCAAAGTACTTAACAGGGGTGAAATCAGTCAATGAAGAAGAATGGATATGCTGTACATGCAAAGACACTATTAAGTGTGGTAAAGTCCCAAAATTGTCTGTTGTAAACGGAATGAAATGGCCACCAAAACCAAAAGAATTGGAACTGTTTCCACTTGAAGAATGCCTTATTGCTTTACGTATACCGTTCATGCAGATGAGGGAACTACCTAGAGGTCGCCAGTTATCAGTAAAAGGAAATGTTGTTAATGTACCTGTTGACATTCAACCAGTTGCAAATGCTTTACCTAGGCCTTTTGATGAAAATGTTACAGTTGCAGTGAAATTAAAGAAGAAGATGTCATTTAAGTCATATGTTTTCTCAGAAAATGTTCGACCATATCATGTGCTTTGTGCTTTGCATTGGCTAATGAGTGGTAGTGAATTGTACAAAAACGCAAATATTGAAATAGACCAGCAGTGGTTAAAGAGAATCACAGAAGAAAGTAATGAAACACTGCATGCATTTTTTGAATCACAAAAAAAAAAAACCTGCTCTGAAACAAATAATGATGATTCTGATGGTGTTTTGGATGAAAGTCTTCAGGATAGTCCATGTAATCAGAACCAAGCTGAGGTTATACATAAGTTTTTTGAGTTGTGTACAAAAAAATGTTCAAAGTATGATATTATTGATTTTGATGGTGTTGTTAGTGAAATGTGTAACAATTATCCAAACGATCAGTTAGAAAAAAATGATGATATTTCAAATCATAACACACCTCATGTCGAAGAACTGTATGATTCAGATGCAGAAGAAATCGCACAAGAAAATGTGGGAAATATTGACACTCTATTGGATGATGCAGATCTTGAAAACAGAAATTCTACATTCACATTTGCTCCTGGAGAAGGTCAAAGGCCACTCAGTATATTTCAAGATAAAGATTCAGAATATCTTTGTTTTCCAACCATATTTTGTGGGCAGAGGCGCATAGATAATGATGATAGAAAAGTGCCTGTACATTATAGTGATATTGCAAAATGGGAATTGAGAAGCCAGGATAGGCGTGCTGCTAACAGAGTACCCAATATATTTTTTAAACTGGAAAAAATACAAATGAAGCAACTGAACGATAAAGCAAACCTTGCTGTTAGAAGGTGTCAAACGGGAACAAATAATATTACTGCTGTACAAGCAAGAAACTCAGAGTGTATTGACAGTATTGTAAAAAATGATGAAGGTTACTATTTGTTTAAACAACTAAGAAATTCTCCAGCATATTAGAATCTAGAAAAAAAGATGTTTATGCTATGATTCGTCAGTTGGGTTTGCCAACTTGGTTTATGTCATTGTCCTCGGCTGATACAAGATGGATTGAGCTTTTGAAAATGCTAGCTACCTTAAATAAAAATTTCAACTACACTGATGATCAAATTGAAAACTTGGCATGGGAACAAAAGATAAAACTTATTCAATCGGATCCAGTCACTTGTTCTAGATATTTCGAGCATAGAGTTAAAGAATTCATCAACACAGTTCTTAAGAGTGAGCACGAATCTCTTGGAAAAGTTGTTGATTACTTTTTTAGAGTGGAATTTCAGCAACGTGGATCGCCACACATTCACATGATTGTATGGGTACAGAATGCACCAAAATTCAACGTGGATTCGGATGTAGAGTTGGCTGCTTATGTGGATCAGTATTTGAAATGTTCTATAGATAATCCACATCTTCATCATTTAATAGAACTTCAAATTCACAAACATTCCAGAACATGTAGAAAACGAGAAGATAAAATCTGTCGATTTGGTTATCCTTTGCCACCTCTTTCCAAAACTATGGTCTTACAGCCTCTCGAAACTGAAAAAGACAAATATTATAAATTGTACCAAAACTTACAGAAAACAATGAACAGTAAGAAAGATGGATATGATATGTCTTATGAGGAGTTTTTGACAAGTGTTGTCCAAATGAGTGAGGAAGAATATATTAAATGTATCAGAAGTTCTTTAAACTCTTCAAAAGTGTTTTTGAAAAGAAATCCGAGTGAGATCCGTGTAAATTTGTACAATGATAGTGTGTTAAAAGCTTGGAAGGCAAACATTGATATACAATTTGATGCTTGTGCTATGTATATAGTTTCATATATTAGTAAATCTCAAAGAGGGATGAGTAATTTGTTGTATGCAGCTGCAAAAGAAGCAAGGAATGGCAATATGGATCTCAAAAGACAAATTAGACATATTGGAAATGTGTTTTCAAACAGCGTTGAAGTAAGTGCACAAGAAGCAGTTTATTTGGTACTGCAAATGCCATTGACTAAAAGTTCAAGGAGTGTTGTCTTCATAAATACGTCACTTCCCACCCAGCGAGTACAGTTACTGAAACCAAAGTCAGTACTTGATGAATTGCCGGCAGACTCGACAGATATAATGTCAGACAATAAAATTAAAAGATACTCGAAGCGTCCCAAACCATTGGAAATGTATTGCTTAGCCGATTATGTGTCTGAGTTAGAAGTCATTTACCCGGATGGACATAATGATAGTAGAGATGAGGAGGAACAAGATTATGAGAAAGATGCAGAAATATCAGATGAAGAATGCTTTGGTGATGGTGAAACTATTTTAACTTTAAAGAATGGCATAAAAATCAAACGATGTCGTAATTCTAAAATAATAAGGTATGTGAGATTCAATCGCAAAACAGATGAAGAGAACTACTATAGAGAGAAACTTCTACTTTTTCACCCGTGGAGAAATGAAGAGACTGACTTAATTGGAACTTTTAGAACATATAAAGAACACTATGAGTCTATGAAGCATGTGATAGATCATAAATGTTCCAATTACGAACATTATGCTGAAGAGTTGGAATTAGCAAGAGATTTAGCAGAAATCGAATATGATGCATTCGATGATATTGCTCCAAGTACACAACAAGTTGAAGGTGACGATGCTGAAATGGAACCAGTTCAGTCTGAAGAGTTTATATATTTTAACCCTGATAGAATTGAGCATAGGACTATGATATAGGGACTGAAATTGGATGTTACGTTTCTGCACCTCAAATTGATGTGAATGAAAATATTCTTTCAGATATTGATTACAGAAAGCTCCTGCAGTGTTTAAATAGTAAACAAAAACAGTTTTACTATCATGTGATTCACTGGATTAAAACAAAAGATGCCCCCTTATATGTATTTCTTTCTGGTGGAGCTGGTGTTGGAAAAAGTCTAGTTATTCGAGCATTGTATCAGACTTTGTTCAGAATATTAAATCTGAAAGAAGGAGAAGATGCGGATCACACAAGGGTTCTTCTTTGTGCATTTACAGGAAAAGCAGCATTTAATATTAATGGTTCTACCATCTCATCTGCATTTAAACAAAAGTATAAGCAATCGGATCAAACATTAACCTGTGACAGTCTAAATACCTTTAGATCAAAATACCGTGATTTGTCAGTTGTGATTATTGATGAAATTTCAATGGTTAGTAATTCTATGTTGAATTTTATTGATCAGAGACTTCAAGCATTGAAAGGAACAAGAACACCTTTTGGTGGTGTTAGCATTATTGCTGTTGGTGATCTTTATCAGTTGGAACCTGTGAGTGGTGATTGGATATTTAATGACATGAAACATGATGCAGCTGTTTTATCACGAAACCTCTGGAAAGACCTATTTACCATGTTTGAATTAACAGAAATTATGAGACAGAAAGATGACCTTGAATTTGCAGAATTGTTAAATAGATTAAGGATCAATGCCTTGACTGCTGGAGACAAGACTAGGTTTAAGCAGTGTGAAGTAACTGAAAAAGATACTGAGTATCAAAAAAATGCGCCTCACCTCTTTGCAGAAAACTATTTCATGCATGTTTTTAATGATGAAATTATAAGAAATATGACAACAGAAAAGGTTGAAATACCATGCATGGATTCATATGTCTCACCTAAGTTATCTAAAGAAAAGATAGACTGTGCGCTCAAGAACCTAAAGAATGTAACAGATTCAAACCTAACAGCAAATTTACATTGCTCCTTAACAGTTGTTGTTGACATGATTTATGATTTAACAATAAACATAAAAACAGAAGATGGACTAGCAAATGGAGCATCATGTGTAGTTAAGTTTATTGAGTATAAACTACAAACCACACGGCGTCCAAGCATAATTTGGGTCCAGTTTGATGACAAAAAAGCAGGAATGGAAACAAGAATCAAATACAAAAACAGGGGACTGTATCATAGCAATATTGATGAAAATTGGACACCAATTTTTTATGTCAACAGGTCATTTACTTACAACAGAAAGACCTTTCAGAGAATTCAATTCCCTTTGCAACCTTCAGCAGGGCGATCAGAACATAGAGCACAAGGTAGTACCCTTGAAAGAGCTGTCATTGACTTATCACAACGTAAAACCCGCAAAGTTCCACATTTACACTATGTTGCACTCAGCAGGGTAAGGTCGATTGAAAAGCTTCAGATCCTTAACTTCAATGAGAAAGCATTACAAGTTGATGATCAGGTTAAGACAGAAATGCAGCGATTGCATGAAACAGCAATGCTTCAACTGTGTGATACATCTTTAGAATTGATAGATCCAGTTTCACATTTCAAAGTTGCTTTCAATAATTGTAGATCCTTGAATCTTCATTTTGATGACGTTAGACATGACAAAAATCTGTTGTCAACCCACATATTTGGATTAGCAGAAACACGACTACATCAGCCTGATAATGACAGTGATTATGTAATAGAAGGCTATTGTTTGATAAGAAATGACCAAATTGGATACAATACTTGTAAAAGACCTCCTCATGGATTAGCAGTTTATGCCAAAGATGATATCACTATAATACAGGACAGAAAGTATAGTTCAGATACATTAGAATTTATTATGATAACTGCCAGGCATGTCTCGATTGAAAGTCAGATTATATTTTTGTACAAGTCACCTCAAATGTCTGACAGTAATCTTCTTTCTTGTCTGAACAAAGAACTTATTCCATATTTGACCCCATCAAAGCCATTGATGATAATTGGAGATTTCAATATTGATGTTTTGCTGAAACATAGCATTGTTAAGAAATTAAGTGATAAGTTTTCATGCAAAATGCTTATAAATGAATGTACCACAGATCATATGACAACGCTTGATTTGATATTTTCTAATGTTGATTTTTCATATGTTGATGGTGCAGTTGGAACATGTGAAACATACTGGTCAGATCACAAAATAGTCTTTTTGCACATGAAATCCACATAGTTGAAGACTTTTCACCTGCATAGTTTTAAATGTATAAAACCAGCCTATCAAATGAAGGTTGCTGTTTTTTTGTGAAATTGGAACAGAGGAATCTATTGGTCAGATCATAAGTACCGCACTTTTTGCATAACAACTTGGAAATCGTGTCAGGTGTTTTTATGTTACTTTTCAGTGCACTCACCCACCACAAAAATGCTGTATTTACCTTTTTAAAGGTAGATATTGCTGGTGGTTTTGCAAGATTTGGGTGGCCACCACTTACAGATATCAGGAAATGAGCACCCCTGTAAAACCCCTAATACAGAGAAAAGTGGAGTTTACAGGGCTATTCTTTATTTTCTATACATATTTTTCCATTTTCTCACTCAAAACATAGACTGTGGGTACTCCTAAGAACTGTCTCAGTGAGGTGTTTCTCACAATGATGTATGTTTGAAGCAGAAATAAGAAAAATATATCAATTTTTATTTCAAAAATGGCATTTTTTCTATCATGACTGAAAGCATTACATATATGGATGCATTATTCTAATGGAATAGGTCCTCTTTTTCCATTCAGAAATGAGAAATAGGATACCTTCGAAAAAAAATATGGAAAAATAAAAGTTTAATGTTAAAGGGCCTTAATAATGTTTAATATTTTATTTGGTTTTCCAGTTTTATGGTAGAAGATTAAAAAATATTTTTTTGAGTATGATGTCAGCCTTTTTCTTAGAATTTGTGTGCAAAAGATGAAACTACACTTTCTGTTGGCACAAAATTTTGAAGATTATAAAGCATCTGATAGTCTGTTGATATAGTGGAGGTTTCAAAGATTGTGTTGTATGTATGTATTTTTTTATGATGTCATATCACATGGATGTTGTTGATGTACAGTTTGGTTATGTGTGAGTGTGAATTCGGTGGAAAAATAAAAGTTTAATGTTAAAGGGCCTTAATAATGTTTAATATTTTATTTGGTTTTCCAGTTTTATGGTAGAAGATTAAAAAATATTTTTTTGAGTATGATTTCAGCCCTTTTCTTAGAATTTATGTGCAAAAGATGAAACTACACTTTCTGTTGGCACAAAATGTTGAAGATTAAGGTGCCTGATGCTCTGTCTCTGGTCGGGCTCATCGGAGTCTAACTGTTGGTTTTCTTTTGCTCCAGCATTTCAGTGGTTTCTTGCTGTCGAGTCCTCACCGTTGTCTCACCTCTGTGGTTCTTTGATTTTTGTGTTCACGGAGATGTTGCACTGATGAGTTAGGAGGCCTTCATGCGGACTGAACAAATTTTTTGTCTAAATCGCGACGGAAGTAAGGGCGAGGATTGTGGCCACGTAAAATCGATTTAAGCCCCCCAGTGGAAATCTTCCACTGACCGTTCCAAGGCGGCTCTTCTGTGGCGATTTATTTATGTTGTTGTTTGTTACTTACTGTGTGTGTCGCTTGTGTCTTTTAATTTTGGATGGCCGTATGGCCATTTTGTGGGAAAGTAACTGTCCATATGGCCTTCCTTTGTTTAGGTTTCCATTATGGTCTGGTCGCTTGGTGTTTGTATTTCTTTCCCTTTGGTGTCTTTTATGGGTGGAGTAAGTTAATTGTATCAATTCCTGATCTTTGTTTTACTTCTACTTTTAATGGCGCTTTCAACAATTTTTCAGTCATATCACGATGGTGTCTGGTTGCGACAGGGAGCTCAATGCTCACTTTTATAGCGCTGCCTCATTGAAGTATCATGTCCAAGACACATTACATGATACCAATCCCAATCACATTATCCTGACACTGGGTCGACCAGTCCTAGCTCTACCCCGTAAATCTGAGTGCCAAGCAAAGAACAGCTAGTACCATTTTTAACGACTTTGGTATGTCGCGGCCCGGGATCGAACCCGTGACCTCCCATTCCCCGGAGCGGACACTCTACCAACTGAGCTATCGGGGCCGGTGTATAGTTGGGTTAATATTAATTGTACTCTTCAACTGGATTCACATCACATGAACAAGCCCGTGAAATGAACACTCCCTTAAACCCCACTTTATGTAGAGAAACCTGGGGTTTGCAGGGGTATACATTATTTTTCTTATTTCTGCTCCAATACATAGGTTGTGGGTACTCATTAGAACTGCCTCAATGAGGTGGTTCTAACTAGCACCCGCAACCTATGTTCGCAGTATAAATAAGGAAAATATCATGGATTTTCAGCTATTATCAAGATGGGAAAAATGCATTATGTTGCAAGGGTGTGTTATCTTAATGCTGAGATGTATTGCAGAATAATTTTAAAAATATTTATTATTTACTTATTCACAAACATTTGCTACCTTCATATTAAACATCTGACACTTTGTCAAGAGAAGAATTGACTTACAATGTACATTCTGTCCATTTTCCCCCCAACGTTAGTCGAAGGGGACTATAGTAACGGTTTCGTCTGTCCATCCACCGTCCATCCATCAGTCGGTCCATCTGCAACTCCTACATTTTCAAGGAATTTTGATGAAACTTTCCAGTTATTGTTCCCATGACAAGGTCATGCTGGACTGATTTTTACCAGAGTTATTGCCACTTTGTCAGTTTTAGCCATTTTATCAACAGAAGTTTTTGTCTCCGCAACTTCTCCCACAGTGTTCAAGAGATTTTGATGAAACTTTCCAGTTATTGTTCTTATGACCTGAAAATGATCAGATTTTATGGAGGTTGTGCCTGATTGATTTTTACAAGCACCATTGCCCTTTGTCAGTCTAAACCATGTTGTCAACAGAAGTTCTTGTCTCCACAATTCCTCCTACAGTTATCACCAGATTTGGATGAAACTTTCCAGTTATTGTTTTCATGACCTGAAGATGATCATATTTTATTGCGGTCGTGCTCAATTGATTACTGAATTTTCCTAGGGTTTGGTCCTTTGTCTTACAGTTTTGGACATCACTTTTTTCCCTGTAAATTTATTCCTTAGAACTTTAGGAAAATTTAAAAGAAATAGTCTGTTGAAAGGGTTTTAAATTCCCAAAACATGGCTTATGACATATATGTTATAGACATATTCACCACATACTGACATTTCAGAGATGGGGGGACACTTGGCCTGGGGCCTTTTATTCACAATATTCTGAATTCTGCCAAATAACATACTGTATTGTATTCTTATTTGCAACACTGTTTTGACATGTTGTTCTTAGAGAAAGGTTTTGAATTATGTCAATATTTCATTATTTTCTTATTTGCAACATTGACAATAATTTTACATGTAAATCTGTTGTTACTTGAAAAGGCTGAAAACAGATTTTCTTCAAAAAGATTTAAGTAACAATTTTCTACATACTTGCAAGATCTGGAATTTATTTATTGGTGATCAAGAGAATAAGGTGATGCATCTGCTTTCTATGCATAGAACTGACTCACGTTATGTTTAGCTGTTCTTTATTTTGTGCACCTAAAGATACCTTTTTGGCACATATCAGGACATAGATTCCACACATGTTTGTGTGTCTTAGTTTATGCCTTATTATAATTATGCCCACTGTAACAGAATTAATTCTTTGTGGGTTTAAGATAGATGTAACAACCAAGATGTTTATGATAGAAAGGTAACTTAATCTTTAATATGAGCCTTATACATCAGTGTGACTGAGTAAAAGTCAAAGATACAGTCTGGATAAAACTAAGCAGACTTTGGCCTCTCTTTTTCGACATGGAAGCAGCTATTTCAGATCATCAGTGTTTCTTATGTAAATTTTGTCATACCATGCAATACTGTTGTTAACCACTGCGTTGAAAGGAAATCAAAGCTACAGATATTGATTCTTTGTCAAATTATGACTACATCATGAAAAAAGACAAACTGTAGGGACTCAAGAAGTCTTGTGTATACTCTACATCTTGCCCTTCAAGATTTCATCCTGAAGATTTCAACTAGTTCAACTGATGTACAAGTATATTGACCATCCTGGATCTATGAAGACATTTATATCAATCAGGTAAACAAACATGTCTTGCCTTTCTGCTCAGTTCTTTCTTTTTTAAACATCACTAATGATTTTCTGGTACACAGGTGAGCGATATAGGGCCATCATGGCCCTCTTGTTAGCTCACCGTCACGTAGTGACGAGGTGAGCTTTTGGGATCACTTTTTGTCCGTCGTCCGTCGTGCGTCCGTCCGTGCGTCCGTGCATAAACAATTTCTTTAAACGACATCTCCTCCTAAACCACTGATCGGATTTTGACCAAACTTCACAGGAATGATCCTTAGGTGGTCCCCTTTCAAAGTTGTTCAAATGGTTCCGGTCCGTTGCACATCTAGGTCACAGGAGCCAAAAATTGATTTTTTTCACCAAAAACTTAAAAAATCTTCTTCTCTGAAACCACAAGGCCCAGGTCTTTGATATTTGGTATAAAGCTTCATCTAGTGGACCTCTACCAAGATTGTTCAAATTATAGTGCTGGGGCCAAAAATGCCCCCGCCCCGGGGCCCTTTGGTTTTACATAGGCTTATATAGGGAAAATCTTTAAAAATCTTCTTCTGTGAAACCACAAGGCCCAGGTCTTTGACATTTGGTATGAAGCTTCATCTAGTGGACCCCTACCAAGATTGTTCAAATTATAGTGCTGGGACAAAAAATGCCCCCGCCACGGGGCCCTTTGGTTTTACATTGGCTTATATAAGGAAAATCTTTAAAAATCTTCTCTGAAACCACAAGGCCCAGGTCTTTGATATTTGGTATGAAGCTTCATCTAGTGGACCCCTACCAAGATTGTTCAAATTATAGTGCTTGGGCCAAAAATGCCCCCGCCCCAGGGCCCTTTGGTTTTACATAGGCTTATATTGGGAAAATCTTTAAAAATTTTCTTCTATTGAAACCACAAGGCCCAGGACTTTGATATTTGGTATGAAGCTTCATCTAGTGGACCCCTACCAAGATTGTTCAAATTATAGTGCTGGGACAAAAAATGCCCCCGCCCCGGGGCTCTTTGGTTTTTTATTGGCTTATATAGGGAAAATCTTTAAAAATCTTCTTCTCTGAATCCACAAGGCCCAGGTCTTTGATATTTGGTATGAAGCTTCATCTAGTGGACCCCTACCAAGATTGTTCAAATTATAGTGCTGGGGCCAAAAATGCCCCAGCCCCGGGGCCCTTTGGTTTTGCATAGGCTTATATAGGGAACTTCTTTAAAAATCTTCTTCTCTGGAATCACAAGGCCCAGGACTTTGATATTTGGTATGAAGCTTCATCTAGTGGACCCCTACCAAGACTGTTCAAATTATAGTGCTGGGACAAAAAATGCCCGCGCCACGGGGCCCTTTGGTTTTACATTGGCTTATATAGGGAAAATCTTTAAAAATCTTCTTCTCTGAAACCACAAGGCCCAGGCCTTTGATATTTGGTATGAAGCTTCATCTAGTGGTCCCCTACCAAGATTGTTCAAATTATAGTGCTGGGGCCAAAAATGCCCCCTCCCCGGGGCCCTTTGGTTTTACATAGGCTTATATAGGGGAAATCTTTAAAAATCTTCTTCTCTGAAACCACAAGGCCCAGGACTTTGATATTTGGTATGAAGCTTCATCTAGTGGACCCCTACCAAGATTGTTCAAATTATAGTGCTGGGACAAAAATCCCCTCCCCCCACGGGTCCCTTTGGTTTTACATTGGCTTATATAGGGAAAATCTTTAAAAATCTTCTTCTCTGAAACCACAAGGCCCAGGTCTTTGATATTTGGTATGAAGCTTCATCTAGTGGACCCCTACCAAGATTGTTCAAATTAAAGTGCTGGGGCCAAAAATGCCCCCGCCCCGGGGCCCTTTGGTTTTACATAGGCTTATATAAGGAAAATCTTTAAAAATCTTCTACTCTGAAACCACAAGGCCCAGGGCTTTGATATTTGGTATGAAGCTTAATCTAGTGGACCCCTACCAAGATTGTTCAAATTATAGTGCTAGGACAAAAAATGCCCGTGCCACGGGGCCCTTTGGTTTTACATTGGCTTATATAGGGAAAATTTTTAAAAATCTTCTTCTGTGAAACCACAAGGCCCAGGTCTTTGACATTTGGTATGAAGCTTCATCTAGTGGACCCCTACCAAGATTGTTCAAATTATAGTGCTGGGGCCAAAAATGCCCCCGCCCCGGGGCCCTTTGGTTTTACATAGGCTTATATAGGGAAAATCTTTAAAAATCTTCTTCTCTGAAACCACAAGGCCCAGGACTTTGATATTTGGTATGAAGCTTCATCTAGTGGACCCCTACCAAGATTGTTCAAATTATAGTGCTGGGACAAAAAATGCCCCCGCCACGGGTCCCTTTGATTTTACATTGGCTTATATAGGGAAAATCTTTAAAAATCTTCTTCTCTGAAACCACAAGGCCCAGGTCTTTGATATTTGGTATGAAGCTTCATCTAGTGGACCCCTACCAAGATTGTTCAAATTATAGTGCTGGGGCCAAAAATGCCCCCGCCCCGGGGCACCTTGGTTTTACATAGGCTTATATAGGGAAAATCTTTAAAAATCTCCTTCTCTGAAACCACAAGGCCCAGGACTTTGATATTTGGTATGAAGCTTCATCTAATAGACCTCTACCAAGATTGTTCAAATTATAGCCCTGGGGCCACAAATGCTCCCACCCCGGGGCCACAAATGCCCCCACCCCGGGGCCCTTTGGTTTCACATAGATTTATATAGCCCCGGGGCCATTTGGTTTTGCATAGGCTTATGTAGGGAATATCTTTAAAAAAAAATCTTCTGCTCTGAAACCACAAGGCCCAGGTCTTTGATATTTGATGTGTAGCTTCATCTAGTGGACCTTTGCCAAGATTGTTCAAATTATAGCCTTTGTTGATGTTTGGTTTGAAGCTTCACCTTTAAGACCTCCCTCAACATTATGCACATTAAAGCCCTGCGGGGCATATAATGGCCCTCTCTGGGGCCCACTTGTTATACTATGGATCAGGTGAGCGATCCAGGGCCATCATGGCCCTCTTGTGTTTTATATTAGGATCACTTTTTGTCTGTCATCCGTGCGTAAACAATTTCTTCAAACGACATCTCCTCCTAAACCACTGATCGGATTTTGACCAAACTTCATAGGAATGATGCTTAGGTTGTCCCCTTTCAAAATTGTTCAAATGGTTCCGGTCCGTTGCACATCTACGTCATAGGAGCCAAAATAGATTTTTTTCACCGAAAATTTAAAAAATCTTCTCCTCTGAAACCACAAGGCCCAGGTCTTTGCTATTTGGTATGAAGCTTCGTCTAGTGGACCCCTACCAAGATTGTTCAAATTATAGTGCTGGGGCCAAAAATGCCACCGCCCTGGGGCCCTTTGGTTTTACATGGGCTTATATAGGGAAAATCTTTAAAAATCTTCTTCTCTGAAACCGCAAGGCCAAGGTCTTTGATATTTGGTATGAAGCTTCATCTAGTGGACCCCTACCAAGATTGTTCAAATTATAGTGCTGGGGCCAAATATGCCCCCGCCACGGGGCCCTTTGGTTTTACATGGGCTTATATAGAGGAAATCTTTAAAAATCATCTTCTCTGAAACCGCAAAGCCCAGGTCTTCGATATTTGGTAAGAAGCTTCAGCTAGTGGACCCCTACCAAGATTGTTCGAATTATAGTGCTGGGGCCAATAATGCCCCCGCCACGGGGCCCTTTTGTTTTATATGGGCTTATATAGGGAAAATCTTGAAAAATCTTCTTCTCTGAATCTGCAAGGCCCAGGTCTTTTTCTATTTGGAATGAAGCTTCATCTAGTGGCCCCCTACCAAGATTGTTCAAATTATAGTACTTGGGCCAAAAATGCCCCCGCTCCGTGGCCCTTTGGTTTTACATAGACTTCTATAGGGAAATCTTGAAAAATCTTTTTCTCTGAAACCACAAGGCCTAGAACAATTTCTTCAAATGACATCTCCTCCTAAACCACTGATCAGATTTTGATCAAACTTCACAGGAATGATCCTTAGGTGGTCCCCTTTCAAAGCTGTTCAAATGGTTCCGGTCTGTTGCACATATAGGTCACAGGAGCCAAAAATAGATTTTTTTCATCGAAAACTTAAAAAATCTTCTTCTCTGAACCCACAAGGCCCAGGTCTTTGATATTTAGTATGAAGCTTCATCTAGTGGACCCCTACCAAGATTGTTCAAATTATAGTGCTGGGGCCAAAAATGCCTCCGCCCCGGGGCCCTTTGGTTTTACATGAGCTTATATGGGGAAAATCTTTAAAAATCTTCTTCTCTGAAACCGCAAGGCCCAGGTCTTTGATATTTGGTATGAAGCTTCATCTAGTGGACCCCTACCAAGATTAGTGAAATTTTAGTGCTGCGGCCAAAAATGCCTTCGCCCCGGGGCCCTTTGGTTTTACATAGGCTTATATAGGGAAAATCTTTAAAAATCTTCTTCTCTGAAACCGCAAGGCCCAGGTCTTTGTAATTTGGTATGAAGCTTCAACTAGTGGACCCCTACCAAGATTGTTCAAATAATAGTGCTGGGGTCAAAAATGCCCCTGCCCCGGGCCCTTTGGTTTTACATAGGTTTATATAGGGAAAATCTTTAAAAATCTTCTTCTCTGAAACCGCAAGGCCCAGGTCTTTGATATTTGGTATGAAGCTTCATCTATCGGACCCCTACCAAGATTGTTGAAATTATAGTGATGCGGCCAAAAATGCCTCCGCCCCGGGGCCCTTTGGTTTTACATAGGCTTATATAGGGAAAATCTTTAAAAATCTTCTTCTCTGAAACCATAAGGCCTAGGTCTTTGATATTTGGTATGAAGCTTCAGCTAGTGGACTTCTACCAAGATTGTTCAAATTATAGCCCTGAGACCAAAAATGCCCCCGCCTGCTGGCCCTTTGGTTTTGCATAGACTTACATAGGGAAAATCTTTGAGAATCTTTTTATGAAACCACAAGGCTTAGGTCTTTGATATTTGGTGTGAAATTTCATCTAGTGGACCTCTATCAAGATTGTTCAAATTATAGCCCTGTGGCCAAAAATGCCCCCACCCCGAGACCCTTTGGTGTTACATAGACTTATATAGGGAAATCTTTAAAAATCTTCTTCTCTGAAACTGCAAGGCCAATGGCATGTCTTTGATATATGGTATGGAGCTTCATCTAGTGGACCTTTATCAAGATTGTTTAAATTATAGCCCTGAGGCCAAAAATGCCCCCGCCCCGGGGCCATTTGGTTTTACATAGGCTTATGTAGGGAATATCATTAAAAATCTTCTTCTCTGAAACTGCAAGGCCAATGGCATGTCTTTGATATATGGTATGGAGCTTCATCTAGTGGACCTTTATCAAGATTGTTTAAATTATAGCCCTGGGGCCACAAATGCCCCCGCCCCAGGGCCCTTTGGTTTAACATAGACTTATAATAGAGATAATCTTTGAAAATCTTCTTCTCTGAAACAACAAGGCCCAGGTTTTTGATATTTGGTGTGAAGCTTCATCTAGTGGACCTCTATCAAAATTGTTTAAATTATAGCCCTGAGGCCAAAAATGCCCCTGCCCCGTGGCCATTTAATTTTACATAGGCTTATGTAAGGAATATCTTAAAAAATCTTCTTCTCTGAAACCACAAGGCTCAGGTCTTTGATATTTTGTGTGTAGCTTCATCTAGTGGACCTTTGCCAAGATTGTTCAAATTATTGCCTTTGTTGATATTTGGTATGAAGCTTCACCTTTTTAGACCTCCCTCAACAATGGCCCTCCCCGGGGCCCACTAGTTAGTCTATGGATCAGGTGAGCGATCCAGGGCCATTATGGCCCGCTTGTTTTTTTGTTTTTTTTGTTGTTTTTTTTTCAACCTAAGTTTCCAACAAGTCAATGATAGTCACGTTGACACCAACAACGAAAAGTCACTGTGCTTAGTAACTTTGGGTCGACTGACAAACAATCAATCGAAATCCATCAATTCGCCTTTGTCTTTCACCAAACCAGTTTTTCTTTCCTTTGTTTAAACAGAATAAACACGGGAGAAAAGGTGTATAGTATTGTCAGGTTTATTATTATTATTACTATTATTATTATTATAAATATGCATATGCGTCAGTATGAGTAGGGAGAAACACGTCTCTTCTCGGCCCAAGCTACATGCCTTGCGACCACTTATGTTTCTAATTTGCTCTTGTCTTTGTAACAAATATCTTTAACTCCCCTGACACTAGGCTGTGGGGAAATTTACATGCAAGTTTATAATCTTCAATCGTCGTCCTTCACGCAAAACCCTTTGAAATTCTCTAGAATCAAACGTCCAATGACCATGGAAATCGGTGGAAATGCAGCATTGGGAACTCAAGCCATAAGAAATCAGATAGAAAGTTTTACGTTTTCTATTGCAATGTGACCTTTTGGTACTGGGAATGCTAAAAAATGTCCAACCTTCTAAGGCCTCTTGCCTAATCCAACAACATGCATTTAGGAAAAGTCATAGTTGTGAAACTCAGCTTAGCACAGTTACTAATGACGGGGCAAAAATCTTGGACAAATGGGGCAGGGTGGACCCATTTATTCTGGACTTCGAGAAGGTGTTTGACACCCCAACATATGAACTACGCAAATCAAAGTTATTTGGTTATGAAATGTATGGGAAGACTCTCAAATGGATAAATTCCTTTCTTTGCTGCAGAAAACAGCGCGTTGTTGTTAATGGCGAATCTTCGGAGTGGGCTCCTGTTTTGGCTGGAGTCCCACAAGGGACTGTTCTTGGTCCACTGATGTTCTCCCTGTACACCAATGATATTTCCAGTGGCATTGACTCAGAAATAAGACGGCTGTGTTTGCTATCGGGAAATTAGAGATACAGATGACTCATTGAATTTTCAGAATGAGATATATAGATTAGGATGTTGGGCACGAAAATAGGGCATGAGATTGCAGCCCGTTAATTGCAATATTATGCAGATTACTAGGAAGAGAACTAATAAAATTGAGGCTTCTTACACCCTAGAGGGAGCGGTTCTCAAGAATCTGGACTCCATTTAATACCTTGGTGTGACAATCACACACAACTTGAGATGGAATACACATATTAGCAACATGTGTACTAATACTCACCTCTAGAACCTATTCCATGAAGTTTGAATGAAATCAGCCCAAACATTTAAGAATATGTATCATTCAAAGCAAATTGTTGACGCGACGCGACACGACACACATTGACCGATCAGAATAGCTCACCTGATGATTTGCTTAAAAAGGTGAACTACATTCTGAGTTAGGCAAACAGAGGCGCCATATTCTACCATGTTTGCTTTAAGACCTGGACTGAAAACAGTCACAGAGTCAAAATAGAAACATCGATGAACAGTCTCCAAATAAGTCTGCAAAATATCTGGCTTTCTATTTCTCCAAAACCGGTGGATACACAAACAATGACTTGATCCAACTGAAAGTATATGATTAGCAACTGATATATTGCTTAGTAGGATCCCTGTAATCTACTATCCGCCTGCAATCACTGTCATTATTCATCATTTGACATTAGTGGACACAATGTCTAGATTTGCATAAAGACATTAATTCGATGTTTGTTCAACATTCTACAGCAATATTATTTGGTTTTTATTTCACTAAAGTCGGTTGCATCATTTCCTGTCGCCTATTCCGAAGTCGGTTGTATCATTTTCGATGAAAGATCTCCGAAGTCGGTTGCTTCCTCCAACAATACACACCGAATTCGGTTGCATCCATAAAATCCGACCCCAGATGTGTTTCGAGGCAATATTATGGGAAAAAAGTATTTGAATTGAATAATATATTTTGTTATTACGTGACCAGGAATGTTTATTGTATACACAGACACATCCACGATGTAATTCGACAGAGCAGAAGCCAAGATATTTGCGATTGAAACTCCTCCTTGGTGTTCCTCACGCGATATTTCCGATTTAAATGTTTACTTTTCAGGCAGTAGGAGCTGTCTTTTAATCGAAGAAGAACGGCCAAAATAGCAATAAAGTACGCTTTTTTCCACAACTTTCAGCTCATAGATCTTTTTCTAAACAGGAACAAAATGAAAAAAAAAAAAAAAAAAAAAAAGTCCCCTAACCTATCTCCATCTCTGCACGTGACGTGTAAAGTTGCATCTGATCTCCGTAGTCGACTGTTTGGTTGTATGGTGGATACAGTTGGGTTCCAGCGTAAAGGCTACCGAGAATTAGAGAGATCTAATTATTTGAAATGTTCGTTGGTGCCTGATTCTCTGCCTCTGGTCGGGCCCATCGGAGTCTAATTGTTGTTTTTCTTTTGCTCCAGCATTTCAGTGTTTTCTTGTTGTCGAGTCCTCGCCGTTGTTTCATCTCTGCGGTTGTTTTATTTTTTGTGTTCACGGAGATGTTGCACTGATGCGTAAGGAGGCCATCATGCGGACTGAACTAATAATTTGTCTAAATCGCGACGGAAGTATGGGCGAGGATTGTGACCACATAGAACATAGAATCGATTTATTTACATCTATCTATTGTAGATGGGTTTGTTTCTTGCAAACTTAATGATAAACGCGATGATTTTGATTTTGAGATTGTAAATTTTCCTTTCTTGGATGGTAATAATCCTCGTGCGGCATCCTATGGCGTTTGAATTTCGCAATTGATTCGATTTGCCAGAGTGCCTAGTCATGTAACGGACTTCAATACTCATAGTAAATAAAAAAACTGCTAAACATCTTAATTAGGGTTATCGGTATCATAAACTAAGCAAAGCCTTTTCAGAATTTTATATACCTCATTCCGATTTAATTTCAAAATTCAATGTTGGACTCTGTTGCAACAAGGTCTATCGGAAGTGGAGTTTTATGGTGACTTAGTATATAAATTCGGAAAAAATATATAAATGCAATTTCAGCACCTAATTTCGTACAATCATTCTTCGATATATAAAGATAGGATACAACATGAATGTTATACGACAGACTGCATGCAGGGTAGTTAACCCAATCACTGTTGACAACTTTGCTTACCTCTTTAATTGCACGCCGGCGGGTCAGAACTCAGATTCTGTGACGGTTCCAGCGTAAAAGCTTACTGGGAATTAGAGAGTATCTTAAGTAATGTTGGTGGGGGCCTTATGCTCTGTCTCTGGTCTGGCCCATCGGAGTCTAACTGTTGGTCCAGCATTTCAGTGGTTTCTTGCTTTCGAGTCCTCACCGGTTTCATCTCTGTGGGTGTTTGATTTTTGTGTCCTCGAAGACTTTGCGCTAATGAGTCAGGAGGCCTTCATGTGGACTGAACAAATTATTTGTCTGGGTCGCAATGGAGGTAAGGGTGAGGATTGCAGCTGCTTAAAATCGATTATAGCCCCCCAGTGGAATTAGTACCGCTGGCGGTTCATCTGTCGTGTTTTTTTTGGTTTTTTATTTTTAACCCCACAATGACATTCTTTTCGCTGACCTTTCCAAGGTTTGTCTTTGAGTGTGTGGTTCAGTAGAAAGAAAGAAAGGTTCGCTTATATTATTTTGTTTTGGATAGCCAGTTGGCCATTTCGTGGGAAATAACTGGCATTGTGGCTTTCCGCTATTGACGTTCCATTTGGGTCTAGTTATTTCATGTTTGTGTTTCGTTCCCTTTGTTGTCACTGCTGGGAGCTGTGGCTTTATTATGAGTTCTGTTTTACATAATACAGAGTTACTGTTGTTAGGTTATTGTGTTCCTCTTTGTATGATTTTAAAACAAATTTCTGTATCAACAGCATTTTTACGGTGACTCTATGCTTTTGGAAATGCATATACAATTTCAAAGTGTCCAATCAGAATAAAGTGGTACTCTTATCCCAGAAGTGACTGGGCCTCCACTAGCTCGCCACAAGTTAGTTTTAAGCTAGTAAAACAAGCTCGCTGCGAGCCCACTACGAGTTTGCAGCCATCCCCCAAACATTTAAAATCTAACGAAATGTGCTTACAAGCTGACGCTTTTCTTGCGAATTTGCGATAGGCGAGTGGCGACCTCGCTAAAGTTAAGCACACTGCAAGATCACCATGAGCTTACTTTGAGATCCATTACGATAACACAACCTTGAAACATAGAGCATTTTAAGGTATCCAAATTAACTACATGTCTTATGAAAATCTGTGACATTTTTCTTTTTAATGCTGCAAACATAGGTTGTGGGTGTTTGTTAGAACCGCCGCATTGAGTTGGTTCTAACGAGTACCCGCAACCAATGTCTTGGAACAGAAATAAGAAAACATGTGTATACACATGTAAAATAGAAGTGGAGGCAATGGTCAGGAATCGACACAATTAACCCGCAGCTCCCACCAGAGACACCAAATTGAAAGAAACACAAACACGAAACAACCAGACCCCAATGGAAACATCAATAGCTGAAAGCTAAATGGACAGTTTCTTGCCCACAAAATGGCCAATTGGCTAGCCAAAACAAAATAATATGAGCGATGCACACACTCAAAGACAAACCATCACAAAAATAAACCGCGACAGAAGAACCGCCTTGGAATTGCTGAACTGTTGGGAGTGGGGGGGGGGGGGCTTAAATCGATTTTAGGTGGCCACGATCCTCGCCCTTATTTCCGTCGCAATTAAGACAAATAATTTGCACAGACCGCATGAAGGCCTCCTACCTCATCAGTGCAACATATCCGTGAACGCAAAATATCAAACTACTACAAGATGTAACAAGGTGAGGACTCGACAGCAAGAAACCACTGAAATGCTGGAGCAAAGGAAAACCATCTGTTAGGCTCCGATGGGTCCGACCCGAGACAGAGCATTAGGCACCAACCAACATTACATAAATTAGGTTCTCTCTAATTCTCAGTACTCCATTTACGCTGGAACCGTCATAGAATCTGAGGCCTGACCCACCGGCGTGCAATTAAAGAGGAAAGCAAAAATGTCAGCCATGATTGGGTTAACTACCATGCATGCAGTCTGTCGTATAACATTTATGTTGTACCCAATCTTTTTATATCGAAGAAAAGATTTACGAAATTGGGTGCTGAAGTCATTGCAATTATTTTGTCTGAATTTATATATATAGTCACGATAACATTCGGGTTCCGATAGACCTAGTTGCAGAAGGAATTTAAGTCAAATATTGTATTTTGAAATTAAATCGGAATGACGTCTAAAAGTTTGAAAAGGCGCAGTTTATGATGCCGATGACCCTGATTAAGAAAGCCTTAATTAGCAGTTTGAATGTCATTTGAAAGTTGCGCATATTGGTTCAGTCTACGAGGTGTGATATCTCCCACTTTGTCAAAATACTGTTAGTTTCATTTCAAGAGTATTAGCTGGCTAGATTGTCAGTAAACTATACGAACTTAAGCACGCAATTGGGACCTTTACGGGCTCACCATGAGCTAATGACAAGAGTATCACAAACAAGTGTCGAGCTAGTCAAAAGCTAGTAGCGAACTCGCCACAAGTTTGTGGCGAGCTCTCTGCGAGCTAGTTTTAAACATCATTATGAGCTTGTCACTAGCCTATGGCGTCCTCGCCACTAGTTGGCAGCGAGGTCGAAAAGGTTCCAAATACTGACTTAATGTAGGTCGTTTCAAGCCAGTGATGATCTTGTGGCGAGATTGTGAAAACATCTTGTGATTTGGGTGTGTGCGGGTGGGTGTGTGTGTGTGTGTGGGGGGGGGGGGGGGGGGTAAACTTTCCTTTGGTTCTAAAAAGCCTCAAAATTCAATTACCCCATCTCATGCGGTTCTTGAGATATTATGCTAAGAAGTTTTTCTCGTGTGTTAAAATGCCTATATATTGTGCGAGTAAGTCAAAAACGGGACACTATTTGGCAATTTGTTTCTATAAACCGTGCCATAAATTTAATCAGGGTCTTGGTTCCAAATAGCCTGCTAAAGTTCAAGGGCCTAGCCCAAGCGCTTCTTGAGAAATTTGCCTACAAGCTTTTCCTATTCCAATGTGCCCAAGTCCACAAAGGGGCATAATTTGGTCAAACTTTCATACAATTTTAGTAAAATTTAATAAGATCATTTTCACATTGATTCCAAACAGCCTGAAAAAAAAAGAAAAGCCCAGCCATGTGGTTCTTGAGATATTTTGCTTACAAGCTTTTCCTATGCCAAAATGTCTATGTCCGCAAAGGGGCATAGGCTTGTCAATATGTTTTTCATAAAATTACGTACACCAAAATTTGATCAGGTCATCTTCAGAAACTGCCTGCGAAATATCAAGAACCTTACCTAAGCGGTTCTTGAGATTTTTTGCTTACAGATATTTTTTCATGCAAAATGTCTTTGTCTGCAAATGGCACAAATCTGCAACAAGACATCGGACTGAAAAGTATAAAAAAAAAATGTATCAGCTTTTTTTTTGTAAGAAATCCACATAGAAAATTTCAGAAGCCTAGCATATACGGATCCTAACATATAATAAATCCTATAGTGCGTGACGGACGGATGGACGGAAGAAAGGACGTAATGACGGACGGACGGACGAAGAAAGCAAAACCAATATTCACCAACAACTTCACCGAATTTGGGGTACAAAAACTATTCCCTGCTGCAAGGGCAGTAGGCTTTGACCAAGTGTAACTTAATATAAGTTGGATGTCCTAGTGACACCAGATACATGACACCTTGGCCTCACCCAACCTACCCGTTAGTTAGAATGAAAACAAAAACAAATGAACAGTTCAGCTTAGCGTAACTTTATTGTCAATCGGCTCCATGTTACACTATTTCCATTAGATTCTACAAGGGGTGTTCTCGCAAGATCTCAGGCATTCAGATTTGGTTCCGAAATTGTTGCCATTGCCACCACAACCTCCATAGGTGAACCTTTTACATTCACACTCGGCTTTGTCCCAGTACCAGCGTCGAAAACCTGCCCTGCAAAGTCCTGTTTTCTTGTTCAGCAGACAAACGGCAGAAGCTGAAAAGAGATCAGTGCCTCATTGAGCCAACTTATAAGAAAACGCCACTTATTGCACGATGATACATAGTTGAAAACAATTGTATACGACCTTATATGATACAGCAAAGAAATGTTTTTATATAAATGTTTTGAAGGACGTCGACAGGAAATAATAGCAAACACCTGGAGTTGGTTGCTTAACGGTAACACGTGTATTTGTGGAGCGCTGTGGTGCAGTGGTAAAGTATTGGACTCGGGATCGAGAGGTACCGGGTTCGATCCCTACGAGCGGCAAGTGTTGTTTCCGTCAGCAAGAGACTTTATCCACATTGCGTAGTACTGGTTTCTACAAGAAAAAGAGGGCCACATGGAAGATTAATACTAGTTTACTAAATGTGTTACCCTCTATAAATAAGGTCGATTATTAGTATATTATTATTATTATTATTATATATTTATGGAAACATTCCCCACCCATTCAAAACCTACAACAAACAACAGTGCTAAGGCCAAAAATTTGATGAAGCTTCCGGTTTTACAAATATATATCTCTATATATATGCAGCTTCCTGTTTGTAATCATGGACACACGTTCATCTTTTCGAGATTTTTAAACAAGCATGGCTGAGCTACATCCATCAACTGTCTCACAATCCAACCGTTTCTGATAGAAAAAGCTAACTCATGCTCACATGTGTTTCTGTTACCCTTTAGTTTACAGTACGAGCCGTAGGACGGTATCCAAGGCGGTAACTGATTCCCATAAACAGTTTCACTGTAACTTTGAGTGTCTCCCTTTTGATGACACACATCTCAGGAAAAAAATGAGACAGAAAAATGCTCTCACAGATTTGGCTATTTTCTTTGGCATAACCGCACAGGGCATACCTGTTCACTTAAAGGCTCAGTAAAAGTGTGTGCGAGGAAGCAGTTTTGGGGAAATCTGTGCTTAATCAGTTTTTTTTTCACAGCATGAACCGCAACCCAATTGGTTATAAAGGCCTACCTAGGTTGGTGCATGTCACCACACTGGCTGGAGGCATGTCACTCAGACCCTTAAAATAAGACGGGCTTCATATAAGCATGAAACATTTTGTAAAATACCTGGACAGCTGAAAGGTTGTATTTTCAAAATGGCGATCCATTTATGTTTTAAAACCGACAGTTGTGACGTCACAGCAGGTTAAATTTGCTACGTAATTGGCGGCGCACCCGGGACCTATACAAATAGTACCTCGTTCGCAACTTCTCCCAAAGTAGGCCTACCCATAAATTACGGCAAACGGATACGAGTAGTCAAACGCTTCCACTACAGTCAGTGGTCAGTGTACTTGCTTCTGATGATATTGGTCCGCAGCGGTGATAAAATATGGGTGTCTGAAAATGCTCATTTGGAAGCATCTGCAGGAGTAAATGCTAAAAAGACACCATATTTCCGTTCGGGACATAAACATGGTAGTTCGGTGGTCAGTGCACTTGCTTCTGATGCTAGGGGTCCCAGGTTCGATCTTGGGCGGCATGTGACATATTTTCGGTGTTCGAGCATGCTCCATTGGCATCAGTTGCGGACATGAATGTTACAAAGTAGAAGTAAAACAAAGATCAGGAATTGATACAATTAACTTACTCCATCCATAAAAGACACCAAAGGGAAAGAAATACAAACATTAAGCGACCAGACCATAATGGAAACCTAAACAAAGGAAGGCCATATGGACAGTTACTTTCCCACAAAATGGCCATATGGCCATCCAAAATTAAAAGACACAAGTGATACACACAGTAAGTAACAAACAACAACATAAATAAATCGCCACAGAAGAGCCGCCTTGGAACGGTCAGTGGAAGATTTCCACTGGGGGGCTTAAATCGATTTTAAGTGGCCACAATCCTCGCCCTTACTTCCGTCGCGATTTAGACAAATAATTTGTTCAGTCCGCATGAAGGCCTCCTAACTCATCAGTGCAACATCTCCGTGAACACAGAAATCAAAGAACCACAGAGGTGAGACAACGGTGAGGACTCGACAGCAAGAAACCACTGAAATGCTGGAGCAAAAGAAAACCAACAGTTAGACTCCGATGAGCCCGACCAGAGACAGAGCATCAGGCACCAACCAACATTATCTCTTTAATTTTCAATAAGCCTTTACGTTGGAGCCGTCATAGAATCTGAGGTCTGACCCACCGGCGTGCAATTAAAGAGGGAAGCAAAGTTGCCAACCGTGATTGAGTTAACTACCATGCATGCAGTCTGTCGTATAATATCCATGTTGTACCCAATCTTTTTATATCGAAGAATGATTTTACGAAATTGGGTGCTGAAGTCATTGCGGTTATATATTTTTCTGAATATATATACTAAGTCACCATAAAATTCGGGTTCCGATAGACCTTGTTGCAGAAGAGATTTAAGTCCAATATTGAATTTTGAAATTAAATCAGAATGGCGTCTATAAAACTTTGAAAAGGCTTTGCGTAGTTTATGGTACCGATAACCCTGATTAAGGAGTTTAGCCGTTTATAATTTATTACGAGTGTTGAAGTCAGTTACATGACTACACACTCTAGCAAATCGAATTAATTGCGAAATATAAACACCATAGGATGGCGCACGAGGAACATCACCATCCAAAAAAGGAAAATTTACAATCTCAAAATCAAAGTCATCGCGTTTATCATAAATTTTGCACGAAACAAATCCATCTACAATAGATAGATGTAAATCCAAAAACGGGGCCTCGGTATCAGAAGAATTTGCTTTATTTAACTGAAGTTCTAGGGGGTAAATCTGACTGATCAAACCATCAAAATAGGTATTATCAATATTTAATAAATCATCTAAATATCTAGAAGTAGAGCTAAAAGCTTCAATAATTTCAGATTGGTTATCAATGGAAAGCGACAAAATGAAGTCTCTTTCATAACAATACAAGAACAGATCAGCCACAAGAGGTGCGCAATTAGTACCCATCGGAATACCCACAATTTGTCTAAATAACTTAGTACCGAATCTAATATAAATATTGTCAAGTAGAAAGGTGAGGGCATCACACACTTTCTGACATGACCAAAGTGTATAATTCTTATGCTCTTTAGAAGTGAAAAATGCATTTCTGACATTACATGCAAGATAGAGAGAATCTTCTCTGTGAAAAGCCCATTCAATTAAATCATTAAGCTTTTCTTTTATAAGATTATGAGGAAGTGTAGTGTAAAGAGTGGAAAAATCGTAGGTAGACAGACTAGAAGCACGAAACTGTCTAGATTTCAATTTATTTAAAACCTCATTCGAATTTTTTTATAGACCAAAACAGATTTCTTCCTGATCTTTCAAAGACTTTATCACAATATTTAATTACATGCGTTTTAATAGCAGTAAGACAGGAAGTTAATAATTTAGAAAGTTCACCGTCCCTCGGATCATTAACCCGAGGCCCCCTGTGCATGGAGAATTGCAATTACTGTGCAACTCTGGAGTGTACAATTGCGAATAATGGTCAAATGTGACAGATCACAGTAACAGTAGGGTAGGGTTGGGGAGGGTAGAGTAGAGTAGTGTAGGTAACTGGAAATCTCACAGCTGCAATAACATGGTTTAATGCCATGTGGACTTTTAAAACTTTTTAATTTATGCCGGTTGGTGCCTGATGCACTGTCTTTGGTCGGGCCTGCGGCACACTGTAGTTTAGCTGTTGGTTTTCTTTTGCCCAAGCATTTCAGTTTTTTCATGTCGAGTCCTCATTTTAGTTTCGTCCCTGTATTTTGTTTAATTTTTATTTTCTCGGAGATTGCATTGGTGAGAAAGAAATCCTCCATGATGGAATAAGCCACGACAGAACGAAGCACGAGGATTGCGTTCAATTAAAATCGATTAAAGCAACCCCCCCCCCCCCCACCCGTAAATAACTTTCCGTTGTCCGTACCAATGCTGTTATTGCGACCTTTTGGTAACATTTGGTGGATATAAGAATAGGTAAGATAATAAAATAACTGCTTTCTTGTGTGCCACGTCCCTGTCCATATCTTATGATTCTTGATGCGTGTGTTTGTTTTGATTGATTTTAGGCTCAACGTCCACGTCAATACTATTTAGAACATTTTTTTGACGTTGCTTCCAATTTTGGGGAACTTTTACCCGACACTGAGATGAAATGACATCTAAAGCCCTGTCGCCGAATGAAACCAAAAGGGTTTACATGCATGGGAGGTCTAAGACGCAGACTTTACCTGGGCACCGTTGTCTCACCTCTGTGGTTCTTTGATTATTTGTGTTCACGGAGATGTTGCACTGCTGAGATAGGAGGCCTTCATGCGGACTAAACAAATTATTTGTCTAGATCGCGCGGGAGTAAGGGCGAGGATTGTGGCCACGTAAAATCAATTTAAGCCCCCCAGTGGAAATCTTTCCATTGACCGTTCCAAGGCGGTTCTTCTGTAGCGGTTTATTTATGTTGTTGTTTGTTACTTACTGTGTGTATCACTTGTGTATTTTTATTTTGGGTGGCCATATGGCCATTTTGTGGGAAAGTAACTGTCCTTATGGCCTTCCTTTGTTTAGGTTTCCATTATGGTCTGGTCGCTTCATGTTTGTGTTTCTTTCCCTTTGGTGTCTTTGGTGGGTGGAGTAAGTTAATTGTATCGATTCCTGATCTTTGTTTTACTTCTACTTTAGACCTCCTAAGCGGGTAACCAGTACTAATGTGCGGATGGTTTCAGCATCCTGCAGCCCAATCCATTTCCCTAAGCCTCGATGGGCGGGGCGTTGATGCGTGTGTAGAATAGTTGTAGTATAGCACTGACAAGTACCCTTACTTCAAGCCACTCTTCACAAGCATTTTTCTTCATTATCTGAGAAGAATGTGAGCATCCCACCAAGTTTTCTGTAGATGTGATTACTGTTGTATAATCATTAGCTACTTAGACAAACATTGCCACTTATGTATCCAGTTTTTAGACTATTTCAGGTTTCAAAATTGTTCTTTTTTGTTTATTTTCTTACTAGTCTTCAGCTGCAGTAAGTTGGTTGGTTGCAGTTTAGGTGTCATATATTTCATATTAAATCTGTCTTTATCAAATACGTGTTACTGCACGGACATTAGTAACGAAAATGCGAACAACAAAGGTGGAGGCGAGCATGCGCAGAGGCGAGGTCTTGCCAAGGCCTATGTTGCCAGTAGATATGTAAAGGTGGCCACTATAGAAATAAATTTCATTTTCTTTTTTTGTCGATTTTAGCTATCGATGTGTAAACTCCGGCAACGGTCATATTTGGCCTTAACTCAGTCGGGTGGGTGGCTAAATTTAGAATTTAGCTTTAAAAAGGGGTCGCTAGATGAGTACTTAAAACTATTTACAATTTAATTAGCAGAGGTATATTAAAACGCATACCTCTGAGTCCCAGTCTATACTGTACGGGCTTTAAACTCCTTTGTGGTCTTGGCATCTTCCGCAGAGGAGGGAAGACTATTCCACTGAAGAATAGTTTTATGGGAATTGAATGCTTTATGGCATCACTATAGGCCTGACACCTTATTTACTTTTGAGGCCCTTGTTTGAGTTGAAGCTGTCGCAGGGTTCAAGTATTGAACGTTTCCGGAGTGTATCTTATAACAGAAGGTTAAAGAGGCCTTCATTCGGACTGAACAAATTATTTGTCTAAATCGCGACGGAAGTAAAGGCGAGGGTTGCGGCCGCGTAAAATCGATTTAAGCACCCCCACAACACACATACACCAAGTGGAATTCGCTTCACTAACCGTTTCCAGGCGGTTCTTCTGTCGCGGTTTATTTTTGCCATGGCCTGTCTTTGAGTGTGTGTATTGCTTATTGTTTTGGTTTTGGATAGCCAAATTGTCCTTTTTTATAGTCTTTCAAAACGCAGTGAGACATGACTGCACTTTTAATTTTGGACTCGTCCGTGTTTTAGGTAAGTCAGCTGTTGTGGGTATTTTTACACTGGGCGATAGTTAACATCACATTCTTAAATTCACGCTTCGTGTAACCAGATTGACGGCTGGTCGAGACGGTTTAGTAACACAACTGCCATCTTGGAGATCTATGTTCGAATCTTGGGGAGATTTTTTTTTTCCTTTTTTTATTTTTATTTTTACATTTCCTGAACATTTTTTCGTGCCTATAAAATTGGATCACACGAGATTTCTTTTTGGTTTGATGGATTTGAGGTTAATTGTCCCCGTCAATTTTGGAGAAGTTGCTTCCAGTTTTGTGGGGGTTTTACCCGACATTGAGATGGAATGACACCTCAAACCCTGCCACCGGGTTTATAAGTTTATAAGCATGGACGGTCCAACTCGCACCACTTTTCCTGGGCAGGCTTGAACTTACTAAGCGGCTTACCATTGCTCATGTGCCGTCAGTTTCAGCTCCGTTTGAAAGAATCGTGCAGCCTGAACTATTTCTCGAAGCCCCGATGGGCGGGGCCATCACACAAGATGTATATTGCTTTTATTGAAAAAGATGGAACAAGCAAAACGAATCGTTGCAACTCGGATTCTAGAAGTATAATCAAAATTGTTACAATGAGTGAACCATAGGGGCTTGAATCATGAAAAAAAAAAAAAATGAAAAAAAAATTGGGGGGGGGGGGGGGGCACTATATTAGGGACTAATATAGTACCTTTTTTCCATTTTCTTTTTCATTTTTTCATGATTCAAGCCCCTATGAGAGAACGTACGTTCATAGCCGTCAGTGGAGCCAAATTTGCTGTTGAAATGTATCTGAAAGAGTTTCTTTTGTTTGTATTGGGGTTTACGGCCCAGGCAGCACTATTTAGGTCGTTTTTGAGACGGTCAGTTTACTTAACCACACTTTTCTTGGGTAAGCGGTTTACCAGTATTGTGCACATTTTTTGCCAGAAACTGACAACTGCCCTTCTTGAAGCAGCGGATAGGAGGGAATGGCCATGGAAAAGATTTCATGATCAATCTTCAGGAAAGACTGTTGCCGACACCGGCAGGTATCCTGATAACCAGTCAGACGCGCATCCGACTGAACTACCGAGGCCGGCATCTAAAGATTTACAATGACATAATAATATAATTATTGAAAATAAAACAAAGGAAAAAAATATAAAGAATGTAAAATAAAAAATAACTTTAAATATAAAAAGATAAAATAAAAATGAAAAATTAAATAGAAATATAAAAAATTTGCCGCTGAGACTCGAACCCTCGTCTAAAAGATTTTTAGTGTGACACGCAGTACATCACTTTAACCACTCGGCCATGACTTCTAGGTAAGGGCAATAGCTAAACATTGATTTACATTTTTAAAATCCTGAGAAAAAAGTAACCGAAACCTGCTTCCCCTAAAAAATGGAATAGACTTGTCACGCTTAAACTTTGAACTCTCAAAGGTCGTTGATAAACTATAGGCATTGCCAAGTGACTGTCCTTTTTGGTTTTCCGCTGGTGTTTGTTTTCCTTTCGTTTTGGTGTCTCTGATGGGAGCTGTGGGTTAATTGTATCGATTCCTGATCATTGCCGTCATTTTTTATCTATTATAGGGGGCCGCTCACAACGGGCCTCAAGGGACGGCCACTCCAACTCGCTAAGCATGTCACCGACACTACTTTTGTTTCGCAATCGCCGCCATGTCCATCGAGCCGCTGTGTTCTGAACCTTCTGAACCTGCTGAATGTTTTTACATGGACATGCCAAATTGCTGATGCATATCCAAGTTAAGGGCGAAGGGCGAACCGGTGTTTTCTATGCAACATCATTTTTCTGCCTAGATGCCAACGCCAAATAACATCTTTGAAATCTTAAAGTCCTAATTGCTTTTGACGTTATATCTGAAATTTGATGACCACAATCAAGCTCATCAGTGATGTTGAAGATAATCAGTGATGGTGATACCGAGAGTTTTGCCGGATTTAACCTGCTCCAAAGTTTATTGGTGTAGTGAATAATCAAACTAAATCTGATTGTCAGGAAGACGTCGTGAGAACCTCATCGAACGACACTTGGCCACATTGAACTTCATCCGTCAATCGGCCTCCCATTGTGCTAGTCTATCCAGGTCGTCTTGTAAAATAAGTCCGAAAGAGGGTATATGTTCCTATAAGCACAAAATCGGCAGCCAACAAACGGACAGATGACCTGATATTATCGGGGAGATTGTGAATGGAATCTGTCCAAGTACCGAACCTTGTGGGACACCAGATAAAACAGGGACTGGATCGGACGCTTTGCCAAGTACAACTTCTTTTGTGCGCCCCGAGAGCCAAGAGCTAATCCACCTATGTGTGGATCCCATTATCCCATAGTATTCCAGTTTGTACATTAGCCTTCTGTGAGGTACCTTGTCAAAGGCATTTGCAACGTCGATGATGATAAAGTCAGTCAGTTTGTGGACACGGTTAATGGCCACATCCAGATTGCTTACAATATCATGGTATAATTGGACTTATTCGGTTTCACAACAGAAGTGATGGCAATGATCAGGAATCAATACAAATAACCCACACCTCCAACCAGAGACACCACAGGAAAAAAACAGAGAGACGAAACAATTAGACCCTAATGATAACATCAAAAGCGGATAGTCAACAGGACGGTTACTTTCCCACAAAATGGTCAATTGGCTATTCAAAACAAAAATACCAGCGATATACACACTCGAAGACAAACCATTACAGAAATAAACCGCGACAGAAGTACCGCCTTGGAGCGGTCAGTGAAAAGAAATTCACTGGGGGGAAGGGGGGGGCTTAAATCGATTTTACGCGGCAGCAAACAAACACAGAAACGAAACAACGGTGAGGACTCGGCAGCAAGAAACAACTGAGATGCTGGAACAAAAGAAAGTCAATAATTACCCTCCAATTGACCAGAGCCAGAGCATTATCTACCAACCAACATAACATAAGCAAGCATTTACGCTGAAACCGTTATAGAATCTGAGGCCTGATCCACCGGCAAGCAATTAAAGATTGAAGCAAAGATATCAACCGTGATTGGGTTAACTACCATGCATGCAGTCTATCGTATAACATTTATGCTGTAACTAATATTTTATATCGAAGAATAATTATACGAAATTGAGTACTGAAATCACGTCAAGTCGAACCTTCAAATTTGAAATTAAATCGGAATAACATCTTTAAAATTTAGAAAGGGCTTTGCGTTCATGTTGTTTATGATACCGATAAGCCTGATTCAGACGTTTAGCAGTTAACAATTAATTAAACTAGACACTCTGGCAAATCGAATTAATTACATGATATAAACGCCATAGAATTGCTGCACAAGGAACATCACCATCCAGTAAAGGAACATTTATCTAAAAAATCTCAAAATCAAAATCGTCGCGCATATCATAAATTTTGCAGGAAACAAACCCATCTACAATAGACAGATGTAAATCCAAAAATTGGGCCTGGGTATCAGAAGAATTTTCTTAATTTTACTGAAGTTCTGGCGGGGGAGGGTGTTGTTGAATTTGACTGATCAAACCATCGGTATAGGTATTGTCAATATTTAATAAATCATCGAAATATTTGGATGTCAGTGATTTCAGATTGGTTTTCAACGGAAAGGGACATCATGAAGACATTACAAAACAAGAACAGATCAGCCACAAGGGATGCGCAATTTGTACCCACAGGAATACCTAAAATTTGGCTAAATAACTTAGCACCAAATCTTATGTAAATCAGAAGTGAAGGCAATGATCAGGAATCGATACAATTAACCCACACCTCCCACCAGAGACACCAAAGGGAAAGAAACACGAATTAACTAGACCTTAATGGAAACATCAACAGCGGAAAGTCATAAAGACAGTTATTTTCCCATAAAATGGCAAATTGGCTATCCGAAACAAAAATATATAATCAATATACATTGACAAGAACTTTGACTACGGAAACCATGTTGATAGTCAGCAAGAATAATTTCAAAGGCCATATGCTTGTTAATATAGCTAACTGGTATATGCTGTAGGGTTTTCCAACAGATGCCTGTGAGCGACACTGGTCTATAATTTGCAGCATCATACATAGACCGGAGTGACATTTGCTTACCGCCAATCGTCCGGCACAGCGTCCTGAGCTAGCGATTCATTAAAGAGTCCTGTGGTGCAACGGTAAAGCATCGGATTTCAGATCGAGAGGTAGCAGGTTCGATCTCCGCAAGCGACACGTGTTGTTTCCTTGAGCAAGAAACTTCATCCACATTGCTTAGTACTGGTTCCTTCCCAGGAAAAGAGAGCCATATGGAAGATTAGCACTAGTACTAAATGTGTTGCACTTTATTAATAAGGTAGATTATTATAATTATTATTATTATTATTATTATTATTATTATTATTATTAAAGATAAAGGCCATAAGAGGAGAAATTTCAGCACTGCATTCTTTAAGCATTCTGGCATTCAGGTCGTCCAGGCCTAGATGCCTTATGTATTTTGAGTCTCAAAACGGTTATAAGTGCCTATAGAAGCTGTTATGTCAAACAAAGATCTCCGCATTTAAAATTTCACAAAAATAGAAGTGAAGGCAATGATCAGGAATCAATACAAACAAACCACATCCCCAATCGAGACACCAAAGGGAACGAAAAACAAACATGAAATAACCAGACCCTAATGGAAACATCAATAGCGGAGAGCCACACGGACAGTTACTTTTCAAAAACATGGCCAGTTGGCTATCCAAAACAAAAATATATAAGCAATCACACATTCAAAGACAAACATACAAAATTAAAACCGCGACAGAAGAACCGCTTTTGAAGGGTCAGTGAAAAGAATTTCACGGAGTGTGTGCGTGTGGGGGAGGGGGGGGGGGTTGGGCTTAAATCGATCTTACGCGGCTGCAATCCTCGCCCTTTTAGACCATGAAAAATGGAAGTGGACATCAACCAACATTATATACGTAAGCCTTTACGTTGGAACCCTCAAAGAATCAGATGCCTGATCCACCAGCGTGCAATTTAAGAGGGAAGCAAAGTTATCAACCGTGATTGGATTAACTACCATGCATGCAGTCTGTCGTATAACATATATGTTGTTCCCAATATTTTTATATCGAAGATTGATTTTACGTTATGGAGACCTAAAATCACTGCAAGTATATATTTTTTCGGAGTTTATATATTAAGTCACGATAAAATTCGGGCTACGATAGACCTTTTTGCCGAAAACATTTAAGTCCAACACTGAATTTTGAAATTAAATCGGAATGACGCCTATAAAATTTAGAAAAGGCTTAGCGTAGTTTATGTTTCCGATAACCCTGATTAAGAAGATCCCATGCCATGCTGGAACTCAATGACATATTATAAATATTATACATAGCTGATATCGTGCCTTGACTGTCTATATGATACCAAACATTACAAGTGTCGCAACAACTTCCTTGGACTTCCCAACCAACACGTTTATTGCACAATCCACAAGACAACTGAACTGTCAATCCGGGAATTCGGACCAGGATTGGTTTCGATATCCAAAGCTTTGCCTATAATGACTGTAAATATATACAAATCATAAAGTTTGTTTGAACCAGGAAAGAAGTCTTGTGTGTTTCTTGTCTGTTTGTGTGTCTTTCCCTTTGGTGTCTCTGGTGGGAGCTGTGGGTTGCATCGATTCCTGATCATTGCCCCCACTTCTATTTTTAAATTTTATACTGTGCACAAATGAAACAAAAGGCTTTGATGATTAGTTGTTGTACCACTAAAGTTCGTATGGACTGGACACAAGTTGGCTGGAATTTGCTGTAGGTCTTGTCCTCTGCTGTTAAAAACTGAAGCCCAACGCGTTGCCATCAGCAAACAACATGTTGTTTGTGAGGCACTTTTCCTTTTATTGGATAATATCTATGTAAGGTTTGGATCTCAATTATTTAGACAAGTAGTTGGTATTCCGATGGATACAAATTGTGCTCCACTTGTTACAGATCTGTTTCTGTTTGGTTATGAAAAAGAATTCATGTTGTCCATTTCAAAAAATAAACAAAACGATGTTATTGAGGCGTTTAAATCTAACTCTCGATATTTGAATGATCTTTTAAATATTGATAATGTTTATTTTGATCAAATGGTTGATAGAATTTATCCAAAAGAATTATAGTAAAATAAGGCTAATTCTGATAACTCTGAAGCCCCATTTTTGGATTTTCTTTTGACTTTTTGTAATGGTACTGTCTCTTCCAAAGTTTATGATAAAAGAGATGAATTTAATTTTGGAATTGTAAATTTTCCTTTCAAGGATGGTGACGTCCCTAAAGATATGTCTTATGGGGTTTATATGTCACAGCTTATACGTTTTGCTAGAGCTTGCTGTCATGTTTATGACTCGCAACAGTATTTTAACAGCCAAGCTTCTAAAATCATAAACTGCGCAAAAAAGTTTTCAAAGTTATCGTCGACATTACGACATTATTTCTTAATATGACATTTCTTTGAAGACACTTCTGCAACAGGTACTGTCGGAACCTAAGTTTTATGGGGATTTAGTTTATAAATTCAGAAGAATACTAGGTAGTGATATTCAGAAAAATTGTTGCTAAATACAAGAAAAGTGGTAATAGCATGGATGTTATGCGACAGACCGCGTGTTTGGTTGTCGACCCATTTACAGTGGACAACTTTGCTTCGCTGTTTCGTTGCACGGAGGTGGGTCGGACTCTTTGATGACGGTCCCACCCTTAATCCTTTGAATTCGCGACGGGTGGAGCCGGAAATTTCCTAGGTTCGACCCCCCCCCCCCCCCCCCCCGTGATCTAACTGGCGGTTTTCTTCTGCTCTGATGTCGGACTGCTGTTGAGTCCTCAACCCTAATTCATGTTAATATTAATCTATATATAACCATTTTACCATGTATTTTAGACTCACAGTTGAGCTAGAAAGCCTCTATGCGGATCAATTTGTTATTGTTATTTTGTTTAATACTGTACTGGAACTGAGAGCAAGGGTTGAAATTCCATAAACTCCGGAGTTGAAGCTCCCTCCCCTCAGGAGTTTTACTGTTGACCGTCCCAAGGCGGTCGTTCTTTTGCAGTGTCTTAACTGTTATTTGGCTTTGGTTCATGTTTCGTCTGTTTTCGTGTGTGCCTCTGTATCACTTTCTATAGGTGACTTGAGACGGCTGCGTTCTTGGATTGTGGCCTTTCCTGAGTGACATTTTCTTACTAGTTTTCATACACCAAACAGGACGTGAAATGCAAAATGACTTCTTATGATTCAATTGTGTGGTGGCTTTCTTGGATTAGAAGGGCATATATTACTTGTTAGTGTCTAACTAACTAATCAAAGTCTCCTCTGATGGGCATTATCAAAATGAATTACCTTATGATACCACACCCCTCCCCTTTCACCTTCACGATGAGGCATTGCTAGTTAGACTGAGCCTATTCATCTCCGTCTGGTGCACTAGGATCTGACCCTCAATGTCCACAAAGGGCCCAGATAGTGACATACAAGTCAGTTCTGTCTTGTCAAATGGATGGATACCCCATACCCCTAATTACAATGAGTTATTGATAGTTAGTTAGTCAGTTGTCAACGGGAACTTTTGAAATTCTCTCGCCCCCAGAAGGAATGTTCCATGAGTAACACTATGACAATTTTCCACTGAACATGATAGCCACCAGAAAAAAATATAACCCTTAAAATGACTTAAGTTCCTAAATAGCTACATCGATTTTGAAATAATTTCACAGAAATGTTCCTTGGGTCACTGTCAGCCAAAATTGCTCAAATCCTCAGCTCCACTTTAGATTACCCACCATAACGATCAGGCGAGCGATCCAGGGCATCCTCTCCCTCTTGTTTCATTATACCAAAGGGAATCCAAAAATAAAATGACCAAACATTATATATGATAACAGAAAATATATTTTTGTACTTATATAGTCTTTCAAAACGCAGTGAGACGTGACTGCACTTTTAATTTTGGACTAGTCCGTGTTTTAGGTAAGTCGTCTTCAGTTGGGATTTTACAATGAGAGATATAGTTTTACGGAGATTCGTACTGCATCATACTAACCACTTGGCAATGCTTTCTACATAATGGCATTATCAAAAACTTATTTATAATTTTAAAATCCTGTTAAAAAAGAAATCCGAAACCTGCTTCCCCTAAAACATGGAATAGTCTTGCCACGCTTGAACGTTGAACTCTCAAAGGTCGTTGATAAACTTATAACACTAACGACTGAGCTACCACGCTTCATGTAAGCATGTAAAAGGTATATGTTTACCGTTATAAGTTGGCTAAACATGGCATTTGAAGAACATTAAATTAACGTAATCGGGCAGCTATTTCTCTATATTCTGATGCCCTGAAAACGGGCTCCGATAGTTAATTTTGACATCAACAAATCAATGTAAGAGAATAACTGCTTTCAGGGTTGAAACACTAACCCGCGAGTACAGAAATGGTGTAATTTGTCACAAATTTTGACAAAATGATGGTTGTTGCAAATTTTTAAATTAAGATATCGAAGTCCATCGCTAATCCAAGACGTAACTGATCACATTGTACTGCTTTGCATAAAGCGGCTAGCGCGACAGTGACCTTTTGTTTGATTTGATGTTTAACGTCCCCGTCAACACTGTAAAGGTCATTTTGGAGACGTTGCTTCCAATTTTGTGGGACTTTTACCCGACATTGAGATGAAATGACATCTCAAGCCCTGTCGCCCAATGAAACCATTTGGGTTTATTAGCATGGACGGTCCGTCTCGCATCGCGGTTCCTGGACAGGCTAAGATCCTCTAAGCGGTTTACCAGTACTAGTGTCCAGGCCGGATTCAGCTCTGCGTGGAAGCATCATGCGGCCCATATATTACTTTAAGCCCCTATGGGCGGGTGCCAGCACGACAGTGACCTACAGAGAATCAAATGCTACCCAATGACGCGATGATGCATAGTTGCAGGATATACTATCGCAAATATAGTAAACAGTAAAAATTCTATATTATAACCACTTTGGGACTGTTCAAAAGTGGTCTTAAAGACCACTTTTGAACAGTCCAAAGGTGATCCCTGACCCGAGAACATTGTAGGCAGAATACACAAAGAAAAATTGAGTGTACCCTTCAAGCTTTTTGTAGCAGAATGATTCCCAATTTTAGGTGGTCTTAATAGCGGAATTTCACTTTACTACAGAACAGGTCGTCTAAGCTTAAAAATACAGGTTCAATACACTGTTCGCATACAAAATACTTGACTGTTGAGTGCTGTGGAGAGGTAGCCGGTTCGATCCGCGCAAGCACCAAATGTTGTTTCCTTGAGCAAGAGACTTTATCCACATTGCTTAGTACTGGCTTCTACCCAGGAAGAGGAAGAAAAAGAGGGCAATATGTAAGATTAGTACCAGTACTAAATGTGTTACCCTCTATAAATAAAGTCGTTTACTATTATTATTATTGCTATTATTATTATAATTATTGTTATTATTATTATTATTATTATTATTATTATTATTATTATTATTATTATTATTATTAATTTAAGGGTTAAATCAAGCTGTCTAATTCTTCGCTCAGGACTATTTCAATTACCCTAGCCCCGAGACAATCAACCCACCAGTGATGTCCTTTCTAGTTTGTCGGATTGTTCAACCTTATCCTCTGATACTATAATTGACATTTACAATGTGTTAACGGACAATTTTGTCTTAAACTGTAACACGAATTTCAACGCATGTTAAAAGCAAAGCCCGAACAAGAGCACCGCATGCGGGTGCCAACGCTCGTCTGCAGTTTCTTTTAGAAAACCAAAGTTCTAAGTCAAACAAGAGCAATCAAATTGCAAGATGGAGTTATAAAACTTGTAGGGAATGTAGCTCTTGTGATGGTGAGTATGTGTATGAAGTTTCATGAAGGTAGGCCAAATACTTTTGGAAATATGGTCAAGGTTAAGGTTTTCGGTTAAGGACGACGCCAGACGACAACGAAGACGCCGGAGTGATGACAATAGCTCGAAAGTTTTTTTTTTCAAAAAACAGACGAGCTAAAAAACTGAAAGGCTGGAAATCAAATCTTTAAAGTTCATGGAAACTTACCAGTAACTTCACAGCTAACAAAAGCAATAACTAACAACACAACCAAAGCAGTGGCTTCCTTCTTCATTTTGTCACGTGGTTAAGTTATTCCTTCTTGTCAAAAGAGCAAGAGCGATTGGGTCTATATATACCATTGCACAGCCCTTTTAAATGACATTAAATGCATCAAGCGAAACAGCTTGTTTTAAAATTGAGCCTTGGGAAGTGTCAGGCTATATGAAATATCCTTTGTATGGCGTGTCAACAGATAATTAATGTTTTTTTTTTTTGTTTTTTTTTTTATTTTTTTTTTTATTGAAAAATAAGCTGGCACAGCACTCACGGGACAAACCTGGTGCTCATCACGTGAACAAGTCCGTGAAACGAATACCCCTTTACATCCCACTTTGTATAGAAATAACTGGGGTTTAGGGGGTCAACATTATTTTTCTTATTTTTACTCCAAGACATAGGTTGTGGGTACTCGTTAGGAGGCGGTTCTAACGAGTACCCACAACCTATGTTTGCAGTATTTATAAGAAAAAAATCAGGGATTTTCATCAGAAAAGTAGCCATTTTGGAGATGTGAACAATGGACTACGTCGCACGGGTGTGTTAGCGTAATGCTTCCATGCTCCGGGCAACAGTTTAATAATGTAACTAATCTGAACATCGCATAATGTTTAAACTGGCATCTCTACAGCTCGGATAAGCAATCAGGATAATTTTAGAATGTAAATCATATTGTGTGGGTACGTGTTAGAATCGCCCAGTTGAAGCAATTCTCACAAGTGCCCACAACATATGTTTCTGTGGAGAACTTTTGTTTGTGTGTTTGTTTAATTTAAGGTTTAACGTCCCCGTCAACACTGTAAAGGTCATTTTGGAGACGTTGCTTCCAATTTTGTGGGACTTTTACCCGACACTGAGATGAAATGACATCTCAAGCCCTGTCACCCAATGACACCAATAGTGTTTATTAGCATGGACGGTCCGCCTCGCACCGCGGTTCCTGGGCAGGCTTAGATCCTCTAAGCGGTTTACCAGTACTAGTGTGCGGGCTGGATTCAGCTCTTCGTGGAAGCATTGTGCAGCCCATATATTTCTTCAAGCCCCTATGGACGGGGGCCGTCTGTGGAGGACTATGGAAAATTTATCTCTTTATAATTATTTTCCTTTTTTCCCCTTTCTGGGGCTATGGCTGGTACGCGCAATCTGCGAAGACTCAAATTGGTCTATGCCTCCGCAAATACTGATCCTGTGTCAACGAAAACATCCCTACAACAGTGTCTATGGGAACCTTAATGCCATGAAATATCATATTTAAACTTACATAGTCAAAAGTACGAGGGTGCATTAGGGCCAGGTACACTTTTATTTCTTTTGATAGGTGTCTCGAAATTTCGACTTAGTAACTTCGTAACTCGAAATTTCGACTTATCAACTCGTGTCAACACACTGGAGGTTAGCGTCCGCCCATCGGGGCTTGAAGAAATAGATGGGCTGCATGATGCTTCCACGCAGAGCTGAAACCGACCGCACTCGAGTACCATTTAACCGCTTAGAGGATCTAAGCCTGCCCAGGCAAAATTATGTGAGTCGGGCGACAGGGCTTGAGAAGACATTTCATCTCAAGGTCGGATAAAAGTCCCACAAAATTGAAAGCAACGTCTCCAAAATGACCTATACAGTGTTGACGGGGCGTTAAACCTCAAATCAAACAAACACACTAGAGGCCACAGTTTTGGCCCGATCATCATCATGCTCAGAATTAATATCTTGACAACATTTCGGTCTAGTTCGAAAATGGGTCATGCCGGGTCAAAAAGTAGGTCAAATCATTGAAAAGCCGTCTGAACACACCAGAGTCCGATTATCATCAAACCTGCCCAGAATAATCATCTTGACAATATCTAGGTCAAGTTTATCTGGGTCATGTCGGGTCAAAAATGTTGGTCAGCCGGTCAAATAATAGAAAAACGTTGTGAGCACACTGGATGCTACAGTTTTGGTCGAATCATCATCAAGCTTTCTCAGAATGATTATCTTGACAATATGTTGATCAAATTTGAATATGGGTCATGTGATGTCAAAAAGTAGGTCATAGAAAAAACTTGTGAACAAACTGGAGCCACAGTTTTGGTCCGATCATCATCAAACTTGCTCAGAGTTATTATCTTGACAATATTTCAGTCAAGTTCGAATATGGGTCATGTCGGGTCAAAAAGTAGGTCAGTAAGTCAAATCATAGAAAACCCGTCTGAACACACCAGAGGTCACCGTTTTTGTCCGATCATGATCAAACTTGCCCAGAATGATCATCTTGGCAATATCTGGGTCAAATTCAAATATGGGTCATGTCGGGTAAAAAAATGTGGGTCAGCCGGTCAAATAAAAGAAAAACGTTGTGAGCACACTAGAGGCCACAATTGTGGTCGAATCATCATCAAGCTTGCTCAGAATGATTATCTTGACAATATTTCGATCAAGTTTGAGTATGGGTCATGTAAGATCAAAAAGTAGGTCAGTAGGTCAAATCATAGAAAAACCTTGTGAACACACTAGAGGCCAGTTTTGGTTCGATCATCATAAATGCAGCTCAGAATGATCATCTTGACAATATCTCGGTCAAATTCGAATATGGGTCATGTTGGATCAAAAAGGAGGTCAGTAGGTCAAATAATAGAACAACTTTGTGAACGCACTAGAGGCCACAGTTTTAGTCCGATCATTATCAAACTTGCTCAGAATGATCAACTTGACAATATCTCGGTCAAATTCGAATATCGGTCATGTCTGGTCAAAAAGTAGGTCAACAGGTCTTATCATTGAAAAACCTTGTTAACACGCTAAAGGCCAGTTTTGGTCCGATCACCTTCAAGTTTGATCAGTATGATCATTTTAACAATATCTCGGTCAAGTTTGAATATGGGTCACGTCGGGTCATAAAGTAGGTCAGTAGGTCAAACCTTGTGAACACACTAGAGGCCACAGTTGTGGTCCGATTCTACAATAAGGGTTAGGTGAGCGATCCAGGGCCACTATGGCCCTCTTGTTTTTTTTTGTGTTTTTTTTTTTTGTGTTTGTTTTTTTCCCCTTTGTATCTCGATTGTTTGTTAGAAGCGTTTCGATGAAGCGATATTAGCGTTTGGTAACAGTCTATGTTTAGTGCAGAAATTAGAAAACGGATGTATCATGTTAACAGGTCCGTGTAATGAACACTCCTCTAAACCCCACATTATATAGAGGAAACTGGGGTTTACTCTGCTCCCAACCATAGCTTATAGTTTCTCATTGGAACTGCGTCAGTGAGGCGGTTTTTGTTTGTTTGTTTTGAGGTTTAACGTCCCCGTCAACACTGTAAAGATCATTTTGGAAACGTTGCTTCCAATTTTGTGGGACTTTTACCCGACATTGAGATGAAATGACATGTCAAGCCCTGTCGGCCAATGAAACCAAGAGGGTTTATTAGCATGGACGGTCCGCCTCGCACCGCGGTTCCTGGACAGGCTTAGATCCTCTAATCGGTTTACCAGTACTAGTGTGCGGGCCAGATTCAGCTCTGCGTGGAAGTATCATGCAGCCCATATATTTCTTCAAGCCCCTATGGGCGGGGTCGACAGTGAGGCGGTTCTAATGAGCACCCACAACCTATGTTTGTAATTAATGTATTAATAACATCACAAATTTCCATCGAAAATCTAACCACTTTTAATTTGAGAAAGAATACACTATATCATACGACTGTATACCCAACTTTCCCAGTCTCCAGGTTATCATTACATGATGAGTCGGAAGTACAACAACAGCAGTGTAGAGCTCTAGATCTGCAGCTCATCATTAAATGGGTTTATCATATGACGTCGCGCCTGAGAGTGTAATAACGCCATGTAATGAATTCGATAATCCACTAGTTGATTAAATATGCAAATTAGTTAGATGTGTCCCGTAACATTACATGTACGACGTCCTTAACGACGTAGCGTTTACTAATGGCGAAATATTGACATTTTTGTAAACAATCGTGAATAAAATGCGTTTTAAATATCATATGATAAATAGAATCTTGCATTCGTGCTCATGTATTATTGCATTTATTAAACTCGTTGAGGAAAGGGATAAAATGCTCGGCCAAGCCTCGCATTTTATCCCTTTTCCTCAACTCAATTAATAAATTCAATAATACATGAACACTCATGTAAGATCCTCTATTTAACGCACCATTCATCATTTAATGATCCATTGAGTTTAAGCAACTTGGCGAGTAATAGAGAAATTATTTGAGTAGTTACCGGCGCACGTTTACCACGAAAGAACAGATGTCTTTATTGTGTTCTACTAAGTCAATGATTCTCGAATTAAATAAAACCATTATGCCTTTACAAATACATTGTAACCTTTATTGCCGAAAAATATGACAATTTCAAGATGAACAACTGTAATGTTGTTTTTTTTATTTCTGCTCAAAATATAGACTGTGAGTACTCGTTAGAACCGCCTCATTGTTCTAACGAGTACCCACAATCCATATTTTAGAGTAGAAATAATAAAAATAAGGTTAACACCTGTAAACCCCAGTTTTATTATGTAAAAGTGGGGTTCAAGGGGGTCAACGATATACAGGCGTGTTTTCGTGATGCGAGTAATTATTTGAGTAGTTACCGGCGCACGTTTACCACGAATTTTAAGAACAGATGTCTTTATTGTGTTCTACTAAGTCAACGATTCTCGAATTAAATTAAACCATTACGCCTATACAAATACACTGTAACCTTTATCGCCGAAAAATATGACAATTTCAAGATGAACAATTGTTATGTTTTTCTAATTTCTGCTCAAATATAGATTGTGAGTACTCGTTAGAACCGCCTCATTGTTCTATCGAGTACCCATAATCCATATATCAGAGCAGAAGTAATAAAAATAAGGTTAACACCTGTAAACCACAGTTTTACTGTGTAAAAGTGGGGTTCAAGTGGGTCAATATTATATAGGCGTGTGTTCGTGATGTAATTTAGTGATATTGTGTCGGTTCCAGTTTTTTTTAGTTGTTCAACTTTTTAAATATTTCTAATTTGGGCGTAATTGTGGAAAACAAACCAAAAAAAAAAAACAAAAAACGAAAAATGTTTTTAACCATAACGCGATGGAGTCAATGAAATGGTCACCATGAAAAGCCACACCTTATATAGATAAAAATGGGATTTCACCAGGCATACATTATCTTTTCATTACGATAAGACGCCCGTTCAACATAGCGCATTTTTTCACATCGCCAAACTGGCTACTTTTCTGATGAAAATCCATGATTTTTTTTCTCATTTATACTGCATACATAGGTTGTGGGTACTCGTTAGAACCGTCTCGGTTCTAACGAGTACCCACAACCTATGTTCTAACGAGTACCCACAACCTATGTCTTGGAGCAGAAATAAGAAACATAATGAATACCCCCGTAAACCTCAGTATTCTCTATATGAAGTGGGGTTTAGGGGGTGTACATTTCCCGGATTTGTTCACGTGATGGTATTTTTGCCCCGAAACGTAGACTGTGAATACTCGTAAGAACCGCCTTGCCGATCAGTGTTGGGCGCTCAAGCAGTTTTAATATTACGTCGTTCTAACTCTGATCAGACTGCACAAAGCCGCGGGCCGATCTTAGCTATGACTGGACACAAGCAGTTTAGACTCTGGCCAGACTGAACAAACATATAGACTGTGGATATCCGCAAGAACCGCCTTTCGGGGGCGGTTCTAACGAACACCCACACTCTATGCTGGAGGCACAAAAAAAAGTTTTAAGATTACGTCGTTCTGACTCCGATCAGACTGCACAAATCTGATCTTAGCCATTGTTTGGCACAAATAATTTTGACTCTGACCAGACTGCATAAACATAAACTGTGGATATCCGTAAGAACAACCACAATATATGCTGGATGCAGAACCAGTTTTAAGATTACGTAGTCCTGACTCTTATCAGACTGCACTGAACCGCAGATGCTGAGCCAAAAAAAAAAAAAAAAAACAAAAAAAAAAAACAGTTTTAACTTGGGCCAAAGTGCGCGGATTAGAGGTAAAGAGATTTTCCCATAGATGCAGTTATTTGACTATAATTTAATGTTTCTGGATTTCGGGACTAAATCTGCCGGATACCGTGAAATAGAGTGCGATTCCCCGCAAAAATGCAAATAAATATAAACTATAAAGCTTGATATAATGTATATAGGTATATCAATTGTAACACTAGATTCTTTTAATTTGATATTGTTTCATGTTACACATGTCTACCCCCATGGATACCGGGGCAAACGTATCTGTATACCGGGAATTAAAATGTATGTAGCTGCCAAAATAGTCTTTCTTTCTTTCTCTATATACTGCCTTACGCCCTCGCGGGCATTCTAGGCAGGTGTGCGCTGTCGTGCTGAAATATGAAGCCCGTAGACAATCTGGTAGAATAGACATAGGCGAGCGTCTGACCTTCTTTGTTGGAGGGTCCGCCAGCCTAGGTCTTCAAGCATCGTTGTAGCACTGGACCTAGAATCATAATTGTTAGTGGTCCATCTAGCGGCTCGGCGCTGTATATTCTCGATTTGAGCTGTTTTGTCTTTAGTGTGGGGATCCCATATCTGGGAAGTGTATTCGAGTTTGGGATGGACCAGCATGTTGTAGGCAGTCTCCCTCACTTTGGGAGGTTTGGTCTTAATGTTTCGTTTCAAGAAGCCCAATGTGCGATTTGCGTTCCCTGTAATTCTGTCTATGTGGGAATTCCAAGATAGGGACGACGAAATATCAACCCCCAAGTACCTAGCACAACTCACAGCCTCCAGGACCTGGCCATGTAAGTGATACAAAGTATTGATTGGTCTCCTGGAGGCTTTCACCCTCACCACCTGGCACTTGGAAGGGTTAAACTCCATGTCCCATCTGGACTCCCACAGAGCCAGGTTGTCGAGATCATTTTGTAGCACTCTGCAATCATTTGGACCTTCAACAGTAAGGTAAACGGCTGTTTCATCCGCGAAAAGCCGGGCTTTGGATGTGACAATGTCTGGGAGGTCATTTATGTAGATGAGGAACAGAATCGGTCCCAGTACAGAGCCCTGAGGTACTCCTGATGTGACTGGAACCGAGTCTGACTCCTCACCATCCAAGACAACTGACTGCGACCGTTTACCAATGAAGGCCCTTATCCAGCTGAGTGCTTTTCCTCTGATCCCGTACTTCCAAAGGAGTTTGGCATGATTTACTTTAACAAATGCCTTCGAAAAATCCATATATGTTCAAAATCAATTGTTTTCATTCTATCTATCTATCTATCTACCATCTATCTATCTATCTATCTATCTATCTATCTATCTATCTATCTATCTATCTATCTATCTATCTATCTATCTATTTACCTATCTATCTATCTATCTATCTATCTATCTATCTATCTATCTATCTATCTATCTATCTATCTATCTATCTATCTATCTATCTATCTATCTATCTATTTATCTATCTATCTATCTATCTATCTATCTATCTATCTATCTATCTATCTATCTATCTATCTACCTACCTACCTATCTTATCTATCTATCTATCTATCTATCTATCTATTTATCTATCTATCTATCTATCTATCTATCTATCTATCTATCTATCTATCTATCTATCTATCTATCTATCTATCTACCTACATTTGACCATCAAATATAGAAATAGTATTGCCTTTTAATGAGACCATATTCATTAATTTTCGTCAAGAAGTTATGATTCTATGGCATGCCAAAAACATGTACCTCTTACGATATCGGGACATGGATACCTTCCCTACTCGAGATAGAAACACTTTGGATTTGATTCTTACAACTTTGCCAGGACAGTTTGGGGATATTCAATCCCCGGACAAACTAAGTGATAATGATATTGTCTCTGGATTTTTGAAAATCTTCATACCACCTATAAAGAAACCTCGTAGAAAGGTGTACTTATATCAAAAGGGTGACTATGAAACTATGAGGAAGGATGCCCTAAAATTTGCAAGAGAGAAATACTTTAATGGTCATTCAGACGCTCGGTCTGTCCAGGAGAACTTTGATTTGATAAAGTCTTTCATTCAAGCTTCGTCCGAAAATCATATCCCCTCCAAAACTAGCAGGTCTGTATCTTCAATTCCTTGGATCACACCAGAAATAAGAAGAAAAATTCGGAGGAGAAATAAGATTCATGCTAAGGCAAAAAAGTCGGGAAGTGGTAAACTCAGAGCAAAATTTGAAAACTTAAGACGAGAAATTAAAAATGACATCAAAAATCAGCATGATCAGTATGTAAATAACTTGGTAGGTGATGTAAAGGCGAATCCCAGAGACTTCTACAGATATATCAATAGCCAAAAGAAAGATAGGCAAGGTATCCCACCCCTTAATAAAAGAGGAGGGAACGGGGTCGCTGAATCGGACTCTGAAAGGGCAGAGGAATTGGTTGGTCAATTCAATGATGCATTTAATAAAACTGAGTTCAACGAGGTTCCATTGACCGGAAGATCGGCCCCTTTCATGGAAAATATTGTTGTATCCTCTGCGGGAGTGATCAAATTACTTAAAGGCTTGAACCCTTCTAAAGCTTTAGGGCCTGATGAGCTTCATCCTAGAGTCCTGAAGGAACTAGCAAACGAGTTAGGTCCAGTTTTTGCTCATCTTTTCCAACAATCTCTCGATACGGGTGAAATTCCCAAAGAATGGCTCCTAGCGAACATCTGTCCACTTTTCAAAAAAGGGGACAGGGCTCTTGCTCGTAATTATCGCCCGGTGTCACTGACCTGTGTTCTATGTAAATTGCTTGAACACATAGTCTGCTCAAACATCATGGCCCACTTGGATGAACATAAACTTTTGTCAGACAGACAACATGCATTTAGGAAAAGGCATAGTTGCGAAACTCAGTTGAGCACGGTTATTAATGATTGGGCAAAAATCCTGGACAAAGGGGGGCAGGTGGACACATTTATTCTGGACTTTGAGAAGGCTTTTGACACCCCTCCTCATGAACTACTTAAATCCAAATTATTTGGTTATGGAATTGGTGGGAAGACTCTTAAATGGATAGATTCCTTCCTTTGCCACAGAAAACAGCGTGTTGTTGTTAATGGTGAATCTTCAGTATGGGCGCCAGTTTTGTCTGGAGTCCCACAAAGGACCGTTCTTGGTCCTCTATTGTTCTCCCTGTACATCAATGATATTTCCACTGATATTGACTCAGAAATAAGACTGTTCGCAGATGACTGTGTTTGTTACCGGGAAATTAGAGATACAGATGACTCACTGAAACTTCAGGCTGACATAGATAGATTAGGATGTTGGGCCAGAAAATGGGGCATGAGATTTCAACCAGTTAAATGCAATATTATGCAGATAACAAGGAAGAGATCTAATAAAGTTGAGGCTTCTTACACCTTAGAGGGAACGGTCCTCGAAAATGTGAATTCCACTAAATACCTTGGTGTGACAATCACTCACGATTTGAGATGGAATACACACATTAGCAATATGTGTACAAAGGCGAATAGAATCTGGATGGGGCCATTAATCGTGGCCACAAACAGACTGACCTGATTATCATGGATTTTGCAAAGGCCTTCGACAAGGTACCTCACAGGAGGCTATTGTACAAACTAGATCATTATGGGATTAGAGGATCCACACTTAAGTGGGTTAGCTCATGGCTCTCTGGACGCACTCAACAAGTTGTACTTGACGGCCAAGCGTCGGATCCAGTCCCTGTTTTGTCCGGTGTCCCACAAGGTTCGGTACTTGGACCGGTCCTTTTCTTGATATTTATTAATGATCTTCCTGATAATATCAGGTCATCTGTTCGTTTGTTTGCTGATGATTGTGTTTTGTATAGGAACATATATACTACTTCTGACTGTCTTATCTTACAAGATGACCTGGATAGCCTAGCACGTTGGGAGGCCGATTGGCAAATGAAGTTCAATGTGGCCAAATGTCATTCAATGAGGGTGTCACGGCACCCTCCAGACAAGCAGATTAAATTCAACTACTCATTACATCAGCATACTTTGGAACATGTCCAATCCGCAAAATATCTTGGTATCACCATTACTGATAATCTTGATTGGGGTCAACATATTTCTGAGATTACCTCTAAAGCAACTAGGACATTAGGGTTTCTTAGACGTAATTTGGCTTTTGCACCTAGGCAGACAAAGGGTGTTGCATACAAAACCTTGGTTAGACCTCAATTAGAGTATGCATCACCTGTTTGGCACCCCCATGTTCAGCAGGTTGAGAAGGTTCAGAGAACGGCTGCCCGATGGACCTGCAGGCGATGGCGGAACAGAAGCAGTGTTGGTGATATGCTCGATGAGCTGGAGTGGCCATCCTTGGAGGCCCGTCGCGAGCAGTCCTCTTTAACCTTCTTTTATAAGATTCACTCTGACACAGTGTCTCTTAATAAAGATAAATACTTGACCCCTGTGACTACTTCAACTCAAACAAGGGCATCAAAACTAAACAACAGTCAATATCGTAGGTACCAGGCCTATAGTGATGCCCTGAAGAATTCTTTCTTCCCTAGAACTATTCCTCAGTGGAATAGTCTTCCCTCCTCTGTGGTAAATGCCAAAACTGCAGAGGAGTTCAAAGCCCGCATAGTGTAGATTGGGATCCAGAGGTGTGCGTTTTAGTACACCTCTGAAAGCAGATTGTAAATAGTTTTAAGAACTCATCCAGAGGGTGTTTTTTTTTTTTTTTTTTTTTTTTTTTTTTTTTTTGCTAAATTCTAAATTTAGCGCACATTCTAAATTTAGCGCACCACCCAACTGAGGTAATGGCCAAGTTTGACCGACTCAGTATATGAAGATAGATAGATAGATAGAACACTTGGTTTCCTGAGGCGAAATCTTCATCAGTGTCCTCAGGATGTGAAAGAAACAGCATACAGGGGACTTGTTCGCCCAATCTTGGAATATGGTAGTTGCATCTGGGACCCAAGCGGAGTGGTCCTAAATGAAGAAATTGAAAAAGTTCAGAATAGAGCTGCTAGATTTGTAACTGGAAATTATTGCTTTGAAACTGGGAGCATGACTGGAATTCTAGGAAAATTAAGATGGGAGTCTCTAAAGAAAAGGAGAAGAGACAGTAGGCTCATACTCTTATACAAAGGTCTAAAGGGTGCTGCCAGCATTCCAACAGATGACCTTGTTCCCCCAGCTAGGCATTGTAGAAAACACCATTCAATGACGTTTCAGACCCTTACTGCAAGAACGGATATTTATAAAGAATCGTTTTTCCCCCGAACCATTAGAGATTGGAATGCCCTCCCCGATTCTATTATTTTGACGGCTGAAGGTGCTGAGGATTGTGTAGCTAAGTTTACATCTTTGGTTAGAGCTAGGGACTAACTTCCCATATCACAGGTCCTGGTGTATGAATGTCATTTGTCACCAGTAACAATTCTGATTCTGAGTACCGTAGATTAGTAAGCGCCTTAGTGGATGCTGCCTTATTGCACTTCTGTTTGTCCCAGAAAATGTTGCGATTTCCAGTGAAACACAAAGCGAGAAAGTTTGCAAAGACTTTTGGGCCTGGCAGTGGCCCTGCTGAGAGGGAGAAACGACTTCAGATGATAGTGACTGCGCTGATAAGGCATGAACGAATAGAAGGAAACGCTGGACGCTTGGATGAGACAAGACAATATGCAGAGCAGGTGACATTAGTTTTCGCGATTTAATCGCCAATATTCATTATTCACCTTATTTGCATTATCTGCTGGTTCCTAGTCTGATGGTTATCAGTGTTGGAAAAACAGGTAACCTGACCTTGTGCAATGTGCAAGCTGGGAGCCAGCAAAGATCGTGAATTGCATTTCCTATCTGTCATCGTACAACATGGTCGAGAAAATAACGGTCGGGTATAAAAGCCAAGGCCGCGTCGGGCCGGGCCGAGCCGCCGAGCCAAAAATTGCCGATCCGAAGATTTTATTTTTCGGAATTTTAACCGAAAATGAGATGTTAGTAGTAAATTTTGATATGATAATGTTAATTATATCAAATGTGATACTCAGCATAAATTTTGTTCTTTTTGGTGCCCTAATTTTTGTTTTATAGCAAATTTGCCAAATTTTAGGGGTATAAAAGCCAAGGCGGTTATTTTCGTACGTTTTGATCGAATTTGAATGAAATAGACATGAATGTGGGAAATCATGTACATGACAACCCTCAAAAAGTATTTTCTAAACCTTTTATTGTAAAAATTCCAGTCAATTCCTTTTAGTATTTGTAATAACCGTAATTTTGGTGGATTCATGTAGGCCACGTCGTAATGAACCGCAACGGACGGCAATGTCAAATAAATGACAAGGGCATTTAAATATAATATCTGAATGGTAGGAAATAAAGATAGAGCTTTATGAAACTCATCATATTTCTTAATCATGTTTTAGACGTATTAATTATGTTTTGATACTTACCCATTGTATTATTATTGCTTGTTAATATGCATCAGCCAGTAAGTGATTAGTGCATTAATTGACTCATCTAATTGTTTTAATTAGTGAGATCTTGTCAGTTAAGGTTCTTAAAGCATTCGATTCTTTAACTGAACTGCGATCATCATGATACTCGTTAGAACCGCTTCGACAAGGCAGTTCTGATGAGTACCCACAATCTATGTGTTCATATATTGCATATATAGATGGGCAATACCACCGCCTTGGTGATTGAAAGGGTCGTAAATATAGAATGTGGATACTCGTTAGAACCGCTTCGACAAGGCAGTTCTAATGTGTACCCACAATCTATGTGTTCATAGATTGTGTATACTCGTAAGAACAACCTCGACAAGGCAGTTCTAACGAGTACCCACATTCTATGTGTCCGAAATAATGTTTAATGTAAATAATGTACATGTATATACTATAAAAAATTTGGGTTTGATGGATTCTAAATTAAATAGACATAAACTGCTTAGCAGTAATGTTCTTTATTATTATTATCATCATTATGCATGTATACATTCGAACAAAAAAAGTAAAAAAAAAAAAAAAAAAAGAAAAACGATTTTTAATTCTTTATTGTTTTGTTTGGATTTGGATCATTGCCTTCATTTCTATTTTTAACGGCCAAGCCAACACTATTTAAGTCATTTTGAGCCGGTCAGTTTACCTATCCACACTTTTCCAGAGCAGGCTGACAACTGCCCTTATTGAATCAGTGGAACAGAGAGAATGACCGTAGAAAATATTACATGTTCAATCTCCACAAAAGAATGATGCCGACCTCAGCAGGTATCGAACCCATGTCCTCCTGGTTACCAGTCAGTAAACAGCTCCTACTGGCACCAAACAGAACCCTACAGGCACACAACGTTGAATCTACGTTGTTTCAACGTTGATTCAACGTGGAGTGCCTGTTGGGAACATCTATTTACACTTTTTATATATAAAAAATGTTTGGTGGACAAGAGTGTTGATTTCCCTTTAACGACGTCGAATCAACGTCATTAAACCCTGAAGTCCTTAAACAATTATTTAAACAACGTCGCATATACAAATTTTGTTCACTGGGATAACAGTCTGATGTCACTGAACAGCATGGGTCGTCATTCGATTCGGATCATTTCGGTCGTGTGTGCCTTCCCTTTCGGTCCTTTTCGGTCGTTTCCTGTAATAAGGTAATTCTAAAAATAGAAACAAAAATAAAATAAGTAATTCGATCAATTAAGGTGATTCTGGTGAATATATTTAATTTTTCTCGAACACATAATAAGTATAATCAATTTCAAATATCATGAGGCCAAAAAGAAGTAATTTAACCGATGAATTTGAAAGAAATTCGGAATTGTCAATACTTTTTCGCCGCCTTGGCTTTTATACCCCTGGATTTCGGAAAACAGCTATTAAAAGATAAATAAGCCATGTAGATACGCAAAACTACATCTAGTTATAACATATCTAATATATAATAATTTAATCCCACACTCACCCAAATATATATCTAACTTGTAACTAGAGACTAAAAATAAATTTTTCGGTAGGCTCGGCCCGGCCCGGCGCGGCCTTGGCTTTTATACCCGACCGAAAATAACAAATTGTGTTTGAATATTGAAATTCTAGTAACGGAGCGTCATAGCTCATTTGTTAGTGCACTTGCCTCTGATGCTAGAGGTCCCGAGTTTGATCCCCGGCAGCGGTGATAAAATTTTGGTGTCCTGTCTGACCTGCTCCACCGGCATCATTTGCAGGGATGAATGCCATGAAGTGCACTGTCCTTCGGATCAGGACGTAATCTGCAGGCCCCCTATGCAGGGATAACCATCCCCTGTGCAGGTTACTGTGTAGGCTTTCATCCTGCAAATCTGAAGTGTATGTAATGTACACCTGCCAAACACGTCCCCATCAACACTAAAGGTCATTTTGGAGATGTTGCTTCCAATTTTGTGGGGCTTTTACCCGACATTGAGATGAAATGACATCTCAAGCCCTACCACCCAATGAAACCAATAGGTTTTATAAGCATGGACGGTCCAACACTTGCACCGCTTTGCCTGGGCAGGCTTAGATCCTCTAAGCGGTTTACCAATATTCCTGTGCGGGTTGGTTTCAGCTCTGCGTGGAAGCATCATGCAGCCCACCTATTTCTTCAAGTCCCGTTGGGCTCATTCAGTTATCAGTAAAGTTAATAATCAACCAAAAGTTTCAAAACGGTTGCTGTGTCAAAATGAAGCCTGGATGGAACTTCCATGCTGCTCTTCATGATGAAAAAAAAAAAAAAAAAAGAACTAGTTTTAAGGTGCCTGGGTTGTAATGCAGAAGTCATGCGATGCCAGGACTAATTAAAAACAAATCAAAACCTGTTATAAGACCTCATGCTGAATCAACCAAATCCCACCAACACTTTCAGAAGTCATTAATCAGCCTCCTTCCAAGAAACCCAAACTACAACAGCAAAGTGTCAGCAGCTATGGAGTTTCTACTGATGCCAACATGTGGGAGCAGCTTGATGAGCAAATTCACCATATTTGCATTATTTGCTGGCTCCCAGCTTGCACATTGTCAATATTGGAAAAACTGGTAAGGTCGGTGGGAGGGTGTCTGGTTACCTGTTTTTCCAACACTTATAATCTTCAGACTTGGAACCAGCAGATAATGCAAAAAAGGTGAATAGCAGAAATGTTCCATGCCTGCAACCCCCCATTCATCATTGCTGACCATACTGTGTGGTGACAAATGATAGAGATTACCAACTGCCTAGCCAAAAAGACATTGATACGTGGCCCTCTGCTAAAAAAAGCCCATGACAATGGAGGCACAACTGCAGGGCAAATAAGTTGCCTGTTTCTTTTCTTTTTTAAATAAGCATACCAAAACCTTTCGAAAAATATCAGTCCATCACAAAAACACAAATAGCTACTTGAAAATTCCAATCAACCACTCAAACCAGTATAGGCAGCTTTTGGTACAGTATAGCTCCAATATATCGCGGTAGTCGGGGTCCATAGCCCGAAAACCGCGATGTGGTCGGAGCGCGGTATTGATCAGGCCGGTTATATTAGGTTAAAATCTCTGGTTAACCCTTTCCCACTCAGGGATTTTGTGAATTTCGCTGATATTCACAGTGTTGCACCTGACAGCAACTTCAACTAGCCATTGTTTCATAATGGATGTGTAAAAGTGTGATTTCACATGAATTTTTTACCAAATCTTAATCTTCTCACAGCTGCCAAGGCAACAATTAAGGGGTTTGGAACTGGCCGTTTGCAGTATGTTCTATCAGCATCAATTTTGAGGCATTTTTGACCCCAGACACCCTCAGCTATAGATTTTAGCGGCCGGTTGGGCCATACACCCAAAATTGCAACGTCCCCTTCAATCCCCCAGAATATTTTTAGTGGGGAGGCATGCGAAAAAACAGGTCACTTTTTAGGCCAACAAATCGTAAAGCACTCATAACTATCCAGGGGTAGGAAATGCAGATTTTAGGTGCTTCTGGGGCTTAAAATGGGGGGTGGGGGGGGGGGTGGTGCAAACAGGTATTGAGTGGGAAAGGGTTAACTGAAATCTGGGAATATACTGAATTTTAGTCTAAAATGCATTAATTAAATCTGAAATATTGTTTCTGTCAATAAAATGATGAAAAAACATTATTTTCATCAGTTGGGTCAATGGGATTTTCTTCATTAACCCTTTCCCACCCAGGGATTTTGTGAATTTCGCTGATTTTCACAGTATTGCACCTGACCGCAACTTCAACTAGCCATTGTTTCATAATGGATAGGCTGTTTTAGTTTTACACCAAACTCGGTATGAATGTTCGTTGGGCAGTAGCCTTTCCAATGCAACCTTTCATGACTTGATCATTGTTGTCATGGTAATGAGGGGGCATCTCAAAGTTTGCAAAAAGTGTGATTTCACATGAATTTTTGACCAAATCTTAATCTTCACACAATGAAGGGGTTTGGCACTGGCCATTTTCACTGTTTGCAGCATGTTCTATCAGCATATGTGGCATAGTGGTTACACTACTCACCTAAAAAATCAGGGGTCAAGGGTTCCATCTCTGGCTTCACCAGACTTCCGGATGAGTCTTCAAACCAAGATCAAGTCTCTGTATGACCTTAGTTGTTGGTGGGATGGAAAACTCAATACATACATAGCCTCATTTTAGATATCGTATGTATAAAGAGACATAAAACAGTCCTTTGTATAATGCATTTATTACAAGAGGAAGCAACAGGAGAAATAGGGCTTCTGTGCAGATCTAATACTGACCGAACATGAATACTGGTAAACCGCTTAGAAGGTCTATCTCAATCATTGTCGGGTAAAACTCTCACCTTATTGGAAGAACATCTCCAAAATGACCTATACAGTGTTGACAGGGATGTTAAACATCAAATCAAACAAACAAACAAAGCATCGCTTTGTCAGTCCCTGCACATACACTCTAGATAGTGGTTGGGCTTGAGAACAGAGATGTCATTCTCATCTCTGTGATGTCAGTGTTAGGTAAAAGTTATACACAACCTGGAACTGTTTATATACCATAGTTTGAATTACCCTTGTGACAGTTGTCTCAAAGAAATTTTCATGGCCTCAAAGCTGTCTGAGTTATTGACATGTAAGTTTGACTGTGCTATATAAAATGAACAGTATATGATGTAAATAAAATGAAGTGATGTTCTCCTTTTTCAGTTAATAAACCAGGCAATTATCAACGGCGACAAACACAAACCAACCATGGAATTGGCTGATCATTGGCTCTTGGTATGTATACAATGTTGATTGATTGTTTTTAGGTTTAATGACATATCAACCCTTGTGGGTCATTTTCTGTCGTCTCCCAGACAAAGAGATAGTAGAGGAGATGAAAGTGAGAACAGTGGAGAAAGAGGAAAATGAAGTGAAGTATAGAGACAGGAGAATTAAAAAATGCCCCCCCCCCCCCCCCTCCACACCCCAGTGATGCAAGATGCATGTCACCTTTGCCTCCCCCAACCACCCCCCTTGGTGCATGTATGTCGATAATAATATGAATATTGATAAATGGAGTTCCGGATCAGGACACCAACATTCATTTACCATATTTTCCGTGTGTATTTGGATATATAGGCCTGAGCAAACAGTGCAGACCCAGATGAGACGACGCAGAATGCCGCCCTTCATCAGGGTCTACACTATTTGCAACTTAGCCAGCTATTTTTAGACACATCATCAGGAAGTAAATTGTATTTGTTCAGATTTTAAGGAATTGAGGTGTCTGAGTATTTAGGGTAAATTCAGTATTTTATCAAAATTGGAAAGAAAAGAGGTCCCTTAATTATCCCTCCGAACATAAGGTGTTAGAACTTTTGAAATTAAATCAAATGTTGTTGTTTAACACAGTTCAGATGGGAAACCTTCAAAGGGTATGAAGCCTCGTGGTGCAGTGGCTAGGCTACTCGCCTTGTAAACCAGGGGTCGCAGGATAGTTCCCAGGCTTCTCCAGACTTTTGGATGAGTCTTTAAACCGAGGTCCTGTCTCCGTATGACCTTAGCTGTTGGTGGGACCTAAAACTCAAACACTCACTCACGCAAAGGGGTATGTCGGCAAACAGTGAAGGCCAAGGTCAGATGCCACCGAACGTGATGTCTAATCAAGGCCTTCACTTTTTGCAAAAGCTCAACCATTTTCGAATTGAATATCTGAAACTAAGTAAAGCTGATAACCCTCAATTTTAAAATGGACTTCTGCTAAACATAATGAGATAGCTGCCATTGGCTCTTTTTGTACCAAATGGAATCTTCCTCCTTATATAGAAAAGGAGTCCTTTTCAAAATTTAGGGCCATCAGGTTGTATTTTCTTAAAAATTGATTTGGAGAATGGCTTAATTTTTTGCAAATAGTGTAGGTTCTGATCAGATGCCGCATTCTGCGGTGTCTGATCTGAGCCTGCACAGTTTGCCAGGGTACCCATTTTGAGGTTTCTGGTACAAAATGGGCTAAGTTAACCTTTTTGTTCCAAATGGGCTAAGTTAACCCTTTTTGTGCCAAATGGAATATAGCAGGTTTAGAGGTGGCAGGTTGTGTTTCTCTTGAAAATTTATTTGGAAAATTGCTGAACTTTTTGCAAACAGTGTAGGCCCTGGTCTGGGCCTGCACTGTTTGTCAATTATCCTTTTTGGGGGTTTCAGGTACAAAATGGTTTTTTTGTATTAGATTGAATAATTGTACTCTTGCAACTGGCTATTTGTACTTGACATTTGGCATTCTATACACAGATTCAATGAAAATGCACCACTAGTACTATACCTCAAATTTTAATTGATTCACAGTATTTCCAGCGTTTGATCAGGTTTAATGAATTATCACTAACTTATCCACAGACTCGCTACAGAGTCACAGCATTTCATTGGATGTAGAGATACAGAGACTCGAATAAGTCCACACACCTGAAAAATCAAAATCACATATCCTAACACCGGGTGTGTACACCATTTGCATCAAGTGTTGCTTGGCATTGACGCCTCATGCTTCAAATTAAACTCTGTATCTGGTTTAGTGCAATGTCCCATTTTACCTGTAGCGCCATGGCAAGCTGCCGACGGTTGATTGGCGAATGACGTGACGTCGTCGGCTGTACCCAAAGGTGCTCAGTTGGGTTTAAATTGGGAGAAAAGGCTCTTCAACTGGGCTGTATGAAAGCCCACCTTCAACCATTCTGAGGACACTATGACGATCTACGTTACTTAGACTTGGCTTGTTCTTATGAAATGTTTTGCTGGCTTTTGAAATAAAGAATCCATTATCTTATAATGACTGTAGAAGATGCCAAAAATATTGCGATTACAAAGACTTTGTAATTTTTGCATTTTGCACCTGCACATCATGAAAATCACGCTGTATTCCTGTCAAACAAACTCATGCTCGGTTGACAACTTTACCATGTTTACAAGTTGAAAAAGTCAGTCATTTTTACCTTTAACTAAAGAAATAAAAAATTCTAAAAGTGGTGCATTTTCATTGAATCTGAGTATACATTTTTGTACTTTCACATTATAGATGTTTGTTTGTATTGAGGTTTGATGGCCCAGTCAATACTATTTAGGTCATTTTTGAGCCGGTCAGTTTACATATCCACACTTTTCCTTAGCATGCTTATATGTAAGTGGTTAACCAGTACAGTGCTTATTCTTTCATCCGAAACTTAAACACGGTCAGTGGATGTATTTTGAAATTACCTGGCAAATTTGTTAACAATCATGAGGCGATACATGTCAATTGCAAAATCCTGGTTCTTATTTTCCAAGGTCAAACTTGGAGGTCAACGGTCCAAAAAAGGGTCCAAAACTTGAACACGGTCAGAAACTTTCTTATTTCTGGATGGATTTTAAAATAACTACCACCAGGAGACGATGTGTCATGCGCGAGACCTTGAAATTTATCAAGTGGTCTTAGCAACATAACTTTATTGCATTAACATTATATTTCAGGAAAAAGACCTTGTCCATAAATTGTTTAAAGTGCTAGCTCCTCGCTATGCAAACTACGAAACTTCATTTACAAGTGTTTACAAACTGCCTAGAGAGTATCCGGGTAAAGAACATGAAGACAGAGTTATTCTGGAACTTAAAGGTAAATACATGGGTGCATGTTATGTATAAGTAAAGTGAAACTAATTTGGTTTGAACTCACAGGACTCATTTACCATGGCTATTTTGAATGAACTTATATTTGAGTCCTCAGAGAATTCTTTCCATAGCTCCAGATATATCTACATATTTAGGATAATTAAGGGGATCTAATTTATTTCACCTTGAAAAGGTATGTTGAGTGTATTGATTAGACTGGCCTCAATGCCATTCTAATCAGCACAGACAAGTTGAGACAACATACCTTTATTTCATAGAAGGTAAAATATTACTGTAAAAATCAAATTGAGCCCGATCACCAATGTCTTATGGGTTTTTTGATCGTATAAGACATGAATACGCATAAGCAATAGTCTGGAGATTTTAGAAATAGAAACTGGAGGCATTGTACTATCCAAGCAGCAAACACAAAAGTACAGATATGCACCTTTCATCGTTTGCACAGGTACTCCAGCTGATCTGCCCGTTTTCTGCACCTTTGTCGTTTGCACAGGTACTCCAGCAGATCTGCACCTATGTTGTTTACACAGGTACTCCAGCAGATCTGCACCTATGTTGTTTACACAGGTACTCCAGCTGATCTGCACCTTTGTTGTTTACACAGGTACTCCGGCAGATCTGCACCTTTGTTGTTTACACAGGTACTCCAGCAGATCTGCACCTTTGTTGTTTACACAGGTACTCCGGCAGATCTGCACCTTTGTTGTTTACACAGGTACTCCAGCAGATCTGCACCTTTGTTGTTTACACAGGTACTCCGGCAAATCTGCACCTTTGTTGTTTACACAGGTACTCCGGCAGATCTGCACCTTTGTTGTTTACACAGGTACTCCAGCTGATCTGCACCTTCGTTGTTTACACAGGTACTCCAGCAGATCTGCACCTTTGTCTTTTGCACAGGTACTCCAGCAGATCTGCACCTTTGTTGTTTACACAGGTACTCCAGCAGATCTGCACCTTTGTTGTTTACACAGGTACTCCGGCAGATCTGCACCTTTGTCGTTTGCACAGGTACTCCAGCAGATCTGCACCTTTGTTGTTTACACAGGTACTCCAGCAGATCTGCACCTTTGTTGTTTACCACAGGTACTCCAACAGATCTGCACCTTTGTTGTTTGCACAGGTACTCCAGCAGATCTGCACCTTTGTCGTTTACACAGGTACTCCGGCAGATCTGCACCTTTGTTGTTTACACAGGTACTCCAGCAGATCTGCACCTTTGTCGTTTGCACAGGTACTCCAGCAGATCTGCACCTTTGTTGTTTACACAGGTACTCCAGCAGATCTGCACCTTTGTCCTTTACTCAGGTACTCCGGCAGATCTGCACCTCTGTCATTTACACAGGTACTCCAGCAGATCTGCACTCTGCACCTTCGTTATAGCTTTGGAGTTTGCATAGGTACACCAGCAGATCTGCACCTTAGTGGTTTACACAGGTACTCCAGCAGATATGCACCTTTGTCGTTTGCACAGGTACTCTAGCTGATCTGCACCATTGTTGCACCTTTGTTGTTTGCACAGGTACTTCAGCAGATCTGCATCTTTGTTGTTTACATTGGTACTCCAGCAGATCTGCACCTTTGTCGTTTGCACAGGTACTCTAGCTGTTCTGCACCTTTGTCGTTTGCACAGGTACTCCATCAGATCTGCACCTTTGTTGTTTACACAAGTACTCCAGCTGGTCAGCTCCTTTGTTGTTTACACAGGTACTCCAGCAGATCTGCACCATTGTCCTTTACACATGTACTTCAGCAGATCTGCACCTTTGTTACAGCTTTGTTTGCACTGGTACTCAAGCAGATCTGCACCATTGTCCTTTACACATGTACTTCAGCAGATCTGCGCATTTGTTGCTTTGCATATGTACTCCAGCAGATCTGCACCTTTGTTGCACCTTTATTGTTTGTGCAGGTACTCCAGCAGATCTGCATGCACCTTGCTTGTTTGCGCTGGTACTGCAGCTTATCGGCACCTTTGTTGTTTGCACAGGTACTCCAGTTGATATGCACCTTTCTCGTTTACGCAGGTACTCCAGCTGATCTACACCTTTGTTGCACCTTTGTTGTTTGCTCAGATACTCCAGCAGAACTGCACCTTTGTTGTACCCTTGTCCTTTGCATATGTAAGCCGGCAGATCTGCGCCTTTGTGGCGCCTTTTTCGTTTGTACAGGTACTCCAGCAGATCTGCAACTTTGTTGAACCTTGCTTGTTTGCATTGGTACTGCAGCTTATCGGCACCTTTGTCGTTTGCACAGGTACTCCAGCAGATCTGCACCTTTGTTGTTTTGCACAGGTACTCCAGCATATATGCACCTTTCTTGTTTACGCAGGTACTCCAGCTGATCTACACCTTTGTTGCAACTTTGTCGTTTTCACAGATACTCCAGCAGATCTGCACCTTTGTTGTTCGCACAGATACTCCAGCAGACCTGCACCGTTGTCATTTGCACAGGCACTCTAGCAGATCTGCACCTTTTCGTTTACACGGGTACTCCAGCAGACCTGCTACTTTGTCGTTTGCACAGGTACTCCAGCTGATCAGCACCCTTGTCATTTGCATGGTACTACAGCAGATCTGCACCTTTGGTCGTTTGCACAGGTACCCCAGCTGATCAGCACCCTTGTCATTTGCATGGTACTACAGCAGATCTACACCTTTGGTCGTTTGCACAGGTACTCCAGCTGATCAGCACCCTTGTCATTTGCATGGTACTACAGCAGATCTGCACCTTTGGTCGTTTGCACAGGCACTCCTGCTGATCAGCACCCTTGTCATTTGCACAGGTACTCCTGCTGATCAGCACCCTTGTCATTTGCATAGGTACTCCAGCTGATCAGCACCCTTGTCATTTGCACAGGTACTCCAGCTGATCAGCACTCTTGTCATTCGCACAGGTACTCCAGCTGATCAGCACCCTTGTCATTTGCATAGGTACTCCAGCTGATCAGCACCCTTGTCATTTGCACAGGTACTCCAGCTGATCAGCACTCTTGTCATTTGCACAGGTACTCCAGCTGATCAGCACCCTTGTCATTCGCACAGGTACTCCAGCTGATCAGCACTCTTGTCATTTGCACAGGTACTCCAGCTGATCAGCACTCTTGTCATTCGCACAGGTACTCCAGCTGATCAGCACCATTGTCATTTGCACAGGTACTCCAGCTGATCAGCACTCTTGTCATTTGCACAGGTACTCCAGCTGATCAGCACTCTTGTCATTTGCACAGGTACTCCAGCTGATCAGCACTCTTGTCATTCGCACAGGTACTCCAGCTGATCAGCACCATTGTCATTTGCACAGATACTCCAGCTGATCAGCACTCTTGTCATTCGCACAGGTACTCCAGCTGATCAGCACCCTTGTCATTTGCACAGGTACTCCAGCTGATCAGCACCCTTGTCATTCGCACAGGTACTCCAGCTGATCAGCACTCTTGTCATTTGCACAGGTACTCCAGCTGATCAGCACTCTTGTCATTCGCAAAGGTACTCCAGCTGATCAGCACCATTGTCATTTGCACAGGTACTCCAGCTGATCAGCACTCTTGTCATTTGCACAGGTACTCCAGCTGATCAGCACTCTTGTCATTCGCACAGGTACTCCAGCTGATCAGGACTCTTGTCATTTGCACAGGTACTCCAGCTGATCAGCACTCTTGTCATTCGCACAGGTACTCCAGCTGATCAGTACCCTTGTCATTTGCACAGGTACTCCAGCTGATCAGCACCCTTGTCATTTGCATGGTACTACAGCAGATCTACACCTTTGGTCGTTTGCACAGGTACTCCAGCTGATCAGCACCCTTGTCATTTGCATGGTACTACAGCAGATCTGCACCTTTGGTCGTTTGCATGGTACTACAGCAGATCTACACCTTTGGTCATTTGCACAGGTACTCCAGCTGATCAGCACCCTTGTCATTTGCATGGTACTACAGCAGATCTGCACCTTTGGTCATTTGCACAGGCACTCCTGCTGATCAGCACCCTTGTCATTTGCACAGGTACTCCTGCTGATCAGCACCCTTGTCATTTGCATAGGTACTCCAGCTGATCAGCACCCTTGTCATTTGCACAGGTACTCAAGCTGATCAGCACTCTTGTCATTCGCACAGGTACTCCAGCTGATCAGCACCCTTGTCATTTGCATAGGTACTCCAGCTGATCAGCACCCTTGTCATTTGCACAGGTACTCCAGCTGATCAGCACTCTTGTCATTTGCACAGGTACTCCAGCTGATCAGCACCCTTGTCATTCGCACAGGTACTCCAGCTGATCAGCACTCTTGTCATTTGCACAGGTACTCCAGCTGATCAGCACTCTTGTCATTCGCACAGGTACTCCAGCTGATCAGCACCATTGTCATTTGCACAGGTACTCCAGCTGATCAGCACTCTTGTCATTTGCACAGGTACTCCAGCTGATCAGCACTCTTGTCATTTGCACAGGTACTCCAGCTGATCAGCACTCTTGTCATTCGCACAGGTACTCCAGCTGATCAGCACCATTGTCATTTGCACAGGTACTCCAGCTGATCAGCACTCTTGTCATTCGCACAGGTACTCCAGCTGATCAGCACCATTGTCATTTGCACAGGTACTCCAGCTGATCAGCACCCTTGTCATTTGCACAGGTACTCCAGCTGATCAGCACCCTTGTCATTCGCACAGGTACTCCAGCTGATCAGCACTCTTGTCATTTGCACAGGTACTCCAGCTGATCAGCACTCTTGTCATTCGCAAAGGTACTCCAGCTGATCAGCACCATTGTCATTTGCACAGGTACTCCAGCTGATCAGCACTCTTGTCATTTGCACAGGTACTCCAGCTGATCAGCACTCTTGTCATTCGCACAGGTACTCCAGCTGATCAGGACTCTTGTCATTTGCACAGGTACTCCAGCTGATCAGCACTCTTGTCATTCGCACAGGTACTCCAGCTGATCAGCACCATTGTCATTTGCACAGGTACTCCAGCCGATCAGCACTCTTGTCATTTGCACAGGTACTCCAGCTGATCAGCACTCTTGTCATTTGCACAGGTACTCCAGCTGATCAGCACCCTTGTCATTCGCACAGGTACTCCAGCTGATCAGCACCATTGTCATTTGCACAGGCACTCCTGCTGATCAGCACCCTTGTCATTTGCATAGGTACTCCAGCTGATCAGCACCATTGTCATTTGCACAGGTACTCCAGCTGATCAGCACTCTTGTCATTCGAACAGGTACTCCAGCTGATCAGCACTCTTGTCATTCGCACAGGTACTCCAGCTAATCAGCACTCTTGTCATTTGCACAGGTACTCCAGCTGATCAGCACCATTGTCATTTGCACAGGTACTCCAGCTGATCAGCACTCTTGTCATTTGCACAGGCACTCCTGCTGATCAGCACTCTTGTCATTTGCACAGGTACTCCAGCTGATCAGCACCATTGTCATTTGCACAGGTACTCCAGCTGATCAGCACTCTTGTCATTTGCACAGGTACTCCAGCTGATCAGCACTCTTGTCATTTGCACAGGTACTCCAGCTGATCAGCACTCTTGTCATTCGCACAGGTACTCCAGCTGATCAGCACTCTTGTCATTCGCACAGGTACTCCAGCTGATCAGCACTCTTGTCATTCGCACAGGTACTCCAGCTGATCAGCACCCTTGTCATTTGCATAGGTACTCCAGCTGATCAGCACCCTTGTCATTCGCACAGGTACTCCAGCTGATCAGCACTCTTGTCATTCGCACAGGTACTCCAGCTGATCAGCACCCTTGTCATTTGCACAGGTACATGTACTCCAGCTGATCAGCACCCTTGTCATTTGCACAGGTACATGTACTCCAGCTGATCAGCACTCTTGTCATTCGCACAGGTACTCCAGCTGATCAGCACCAATGTCATTTGCACAGGTACTCCAGCTGATCAGCACCATTGTCATTTGCACAGGTACTCCAGCTGATCAGCACCATTGTCATTTGCACAGGTACTCCAGCTGATCAGCACCCTTGTCATTTGCACAGGTACTCCAGCTGATCAGCACTCTTGTCATTTGCACAGGTACTCCAGCTGATCAGCACTCTTGTCATTCGCACAGGTACTCCAGCTGATCAGCACCCTTGTCATTTGCACAGGTACTCCAGCTGATCAGCACCCTTGTCATTTGCACAGGCACTCCTGCTGATCTGCACCTTTGGTCGTTTGCACAGGCACTGCTGCTGATCAGCACTCTTGTCATTTGCACAGGTACTCCAGCTGATCAGCACCATTGTCATTTGCACAGGTACTCCAGCTGATCAGCACTCTTGTCATTTGCACAGGTACTCCAGCTGATCAGCACTCTTGTCATTTGCACAGGCACTCCTGCTGATCAGCACCCTTATCATTTGCACAGGTACTCCAGCTGATCAGCACCCTTGTCATTCGCACAGGTACTCCAGCTGATCAGCACTCTTGTCATTCGCACAGGTACTCCAGCTGATCAGCACCCTTGTCATTTGCACAGGTACTCCAGCTGATCAGCACTCTTGTCATTCGCACAGGTACTCCAGCTGATCAGCACCCTTGTCATTTGCATGGTACTACAGCAGATCTGCACCTTTGGTCATTTGCACAGGCACTCCTGCTGATCAGCACCATTGTCATTTGCACAGGTACTCCAGCTGATCAGCACTCTTGTCATTCGCACAGGTACTCCAGCTGATCAGCACCCTTGTCATTTGCACAGGTACTCCAGCTGATCAGCACTCTTGTCATTCGCACAGGTACTCCAGCTGATCAGCACCCTTGTCATTTGCATAGGTACTCCAGCTGATCAGCACCCTTGTCATTTGCACAGGTACTCCAGCTGATCAGCACCCTTGTCATTTGCATAGGTACTCCAGCTGATCAGCACCATTGTCATTTGCACAGGTACTCCAGCTGATCAGCACTCTTGTCATTTGCACAGGTACTCCAGCTGATCAGCACCATTGTCATTTGCACAGGTACTCCAGCTGATCAGCACTCTTGTCATTCGCACAGGTACTCCAGCTGATCAGCACCATTGTCATTTGCACAGGTACTCCAGCTGATCAGCACTCTTGTCATTTGCACAGGTACTCCAGCTGATCAGCACCATTGTCATTTGCATAGGTACTCCAGCTGATCAGCACTCTTGTCATTTGCACAGGTACTCCAGCTGATCAGCACCATTGTCATTTGCATAGGTACTCCAGCTGATCAGCACTCTTGTCATTCGCACAGGTACTCCAGCTGATCAGCACTCTTGTCATTTGCACAGGTACTCCAGCTGATCAGCACTCTTGTCATTCGCACAGGTACTCCAGCTGATCAGCACCCTTGTCATTTGCACAGGTACTCCAGCTGATCAGCACTCGTCATTTGCACAGGTACTCCAGCTGATCAGCACCCTTGTCATTTGCACAGGTACTCCAGCTGATCAGCACTCTTGTCATTCGCACAGGTACTCCAGCTGATCAGCACCATTGTCATTTGCACAGGTACTCCAGCTGATCAGCACCCTTGTCATTTGCATAGGTACTCCAGCTGATCAGCACCATTGTCATTTGCACAGGTACTCCAGCTGATCAGCACCATTGTCATTTGCACAGGTACTCCAGCTGATCAGCACTCTTGTCATTTGCACAGGTACTCCAGCTGATCAGCACTCTTGTCATTTGCACAGGTACTCCAGCTGATCAGCACTCTTGTCATTTGCACAGGTACTCCAGCTGATCAGCACTCTTGTCATTTGCACAGGTACTCCAGCTGATCAGAACTCTTGTCATTTGCACAGGTACTCCAGCAGATCAGCACCATTGTCATTTGCACAGGTACTCCAGCTGATCAGCACCATTGTCATTTGCACAGGTACATGTACTCCAGCTGATCAGCACTCTTGTCATTTGCACAGGTACTCCAGCTGATCAGCACTCTTGTCATTTGCACAGGCACTCCAGCTGATCAGCACCCTTGTCAATTGCACAGGTACTCCAGCAGATCAGATCTGCACTTTTGTTGTATTGCATATCAGGACATATAACCGGCTTAAAATTGATTTAAGCCCCCCAGTGGAATTTGTTTCACTGACCATCTCAAGGCGTTTCTTCTGTCGCGGTTTATTTTTGTTATGGTTTGTCTTTGAGTGTGCATATCATTTGTATTTTATTGTTTTGGATAGCCAATTAGCCATTTTGTTGAAAAGTAACTGTCCTTTTGGCTTTACGCTATTGATGTTTCCATTAGGGACAATTTAGGGTCTAGTTATTCCGTGTTTGTGTTTCTTTCTCTTTGGTGTCTCTGATGGGAACTGTGGGTTAATTGTATTGATTCCCTATCATTGCCTTCACTTCTACTTTCTCAAGATGTGGCTCATTTTAAGTAATAAGACTTGTGCAACCAGTGAGGAGCAGCGACAACAGGCTGCACTATCTGATGAGAGTCAAAGCTGATCGTTCAGAGCTTATATACATGTAGTCTACTAGTCTAGGCCCTAGACTCTAGGGCTATCAAAGGAAAAAAAAGAAACAAAACAACTAACCAACAACAACAAAAAAATGCTTGCCATGGTGGATGGAAGTACAAGCAGAGTCCTACATGTAGCTATGTCACACCACAGGACATTGATGTTCCATCAGAAACCCAGATTAAGAGAGCCCTCAAAATGGCCAAAACCCCATTTTGCTGTAATAAGTACAGAAATTTAATGTTCAGATGATGCAGAATTCAGCACCTAATCAGCGTCTACATATATCGTCACGAAAACACGCTTATATAATTCTCACCCCCTTGAACCCCACTTTTAAATAGAAAAACTGGGGTTTACATGGGTCAACCTTATTTTTCTTATTTCTGCTCTAAAATATATATTGTGGGTAGGGTACTCGTTAGAACCGCCTCAATAAGGCAGTTCTAATGAGTACCCACAATATATATTCTTAGCATAAATAAGGAAAATATCACAATTTTTCACCTTAAAATTTTTAATTTTTCAGCAGTAAAATTTACAATGTATTTGTATAGGCGTAGTTTCGTAATGTTGCTTACAGTACAGAAAAGTTAGGGTTAAAAGATATGTTAACAGTCTAGGTCACTGTTCAGAATCATTTCTCAGCCTATCATTAACAAATCCGTGTAATGAACACCCCTCTAAACCCCACTTTATATCTATAGAGAACTGGGGTTTACAGCTGGGGTACACATTTTTTTCTTATTTCTGCTTTAAGACATAGGTTGTTGGTATTCTATGAGGCAGTTCTAACGAGTACCTACAACCTATGTTTGCATAATTAATAAGAAAAATAATAAGAAAAATATCGAGTATTTTCTTCAGAAAAATTTTTGGAGATGTGAAAAAATGCACTATGTCACACGGGTGTTATTGTAATGACTCAGTAGATTTTCTCTCATTATCCGAGTCAGCAGATCTTCAACATACAGCAGAAAGCAGATGCAGATGTTAACTTCGAAAAAGCTGGGTGTCGTCATTGAAAAAAGCCAATCACAGAAATAAGTGGAATGTAAACAAATATGCTTGAAAAGGACTGTATGACTGTGTTACTGATATGTAAAGGGGGACATTCTTAACCCTTATCTTGCTGGATATTCATTTAAGCCACACCCATTTCTGTCTATCTACCAATCAAATTACTTGATGTAATTTATTGCTACAAATTCATAAACTGAATGCCAAACCATGTAGATCCTGATCAGAAGCCATCTGATCTGGATCTACACTGTTTGCAAAGATAGGGGTTGTCGTGAACAGCAAGATAAGGGTTAAAATATATATTAAACACTGTTGATCAATAGCCAGTGAGCGAATCTGACCATAACATTTGACTGTCTGGAGCCTGCAATTTGGTATTGGCATGCTGTTGGTTGATTTTTTCATCTCTTTTTAGGCAACCCTTACCCACCTGTGATCTACAAACAAAGGAACAATGAAAATTTATTGTCAAATGTGTTACTTAGGGCTGTGAGAGAGGACTACAGGGCAGGAAGAATAGGAACAGCAACAAATTATCAGACTAGAAAACATTTAGATCAAATAGACACTGTTGTGAATCAGTTCAGTGAAACAGAATCGGAAAAAACAGAAATCAAAGAGAAGGACATAACATAAGAGAAAATTGTTCAAATATTTGGATATTTTTGATGTGTCTCATAGCTACAGCTAAGAATGTATAACCATAGCTCCAGATAAGGAGCATTTTTCACCCGAAAAGTACTGATATTTTTCTTATTTCTGCACAAAAACATAAGTTGTGGGTATTCATTAGAAGCGCCTTGTTGAGGCGCTTCCAATGAATACCCACAACATATGTTTCCATGCAGAAATAAAAAAAATAATATTTCGATACCCTCTCTTATCTTGGGCTGTGCATAACATTACAATAACACACCCGTGTGACATAGGGCATTCTTTTATATCTCAAAAATGATTACTTTCCTGATGAAAATTTGTGATATTTTTCTAATTTTTCTCCAAACATGGGTTGAGGGTGCTTGTTAGAACCACCTCATTTGAGTTGGTTCTAACAAGTACCCACAACCTATGTCTTTGAACGGAAATGAAGAAAATACTGTATACCCCATAAACCCCAATTTCCTGTATTTATACTGGGGTTTAAAGGGGTGTTTATTACAAGGACTTGTTAACACGATGACCAAAGATAATAAAGGGATAATTTTCCTTATTTCTTGCTGGAAAAATATGTTGTGGATACTTGTTAGAATCACCTTGATGAGGTTATTCAAACAAGTACACCACAACCTCTTTACAACACTATTGTTGGGGTCCAAAGCAGAAACCGTGTTATTTAAACATCCGTGTTATATCCAAACAAAAATGTGTAGATTATATAGAAAAATGACCATTTATGGTCATTTTTCTATATAATCTATACATTTTGGGATCCATCTTGAAACCGTGTTATATTCAAAACTGTGTTATAACGAACTGTGTTATAATGAGGTTGTGGTGTACCTACAACATGCCTTTTTTTTGGAGACATTCGGAAATAAAAATCAAAAATGAGTGGAAGTCTTTAAACCGAGGTTCTATCTCCATATGACCTTAGCTGTTGATGGGATGTAAAACTCAAACACTCACTCACAACATACGTTTTTATGGAGAAATAAGAAAAATTATCCTCATTTTGCACCCTTAACTGGAGCTATGGTGTTTGTGTAAAGATAAAAATAAAATGATAATTCCATGGTCTAGTGATTAAGCTTCACTTCCCATCAGGAAAACACAACTATATAATTTGACTCCCTTGAAACCACACTTTTATCAGCTCACAGGAGCCAAAGGCTCAGGGTGAGCTGTTGTGATCAGTCACCGTCCATCATCATCCATCAATCCGTTTACAATTTCTTAAACAACATCTCCTAAACCACTGAGCAGATTCTGACAAAACTTAGCAGAAATAATCCTTAGGTGGTCCTCTCTCGAAGTTGTTCAAAGATTTCAATTTCATGCAGAACTCTGGTTTCCATGGCAACAAAAAGGGGAAAATTAAAGAAACCCTTAAAAAATCTTCTTGCATGAAACCAGAAGGTTCAGGCTTTGATATTTGCTATGAAGTTTCATCTAGTGGACATCTATCAAGATTGTTCAAATTATAGCCCAGTTTCTGGCCCCGGGGCGGGGCCCATTGGGTTTACATAGAGGTATTTTGGGAAAGCCTTTAAAATCTTCTTGTCTGTAACCAAAAGGCCCAGGTCTTTGTTATTTGGTGTGAAGCTTCATCTGGTGGACCTCTACCAGGTAAAGTTGTTCAAATTATAGCCCTGGGGCCAAAAATGGCCCAGGGGTAGGGCCCACTGGGTTTACATAAGAGTTATATAGGGAAAACCATAAAAAATCTTTTTGTCTGGAACCTGAAGGCCCAGGTTTCTTTCTTTCTTTCTGCTTATACTGCGATCAGTCACATTTGACCATTACTCCCAGGTGTACATTACATACACTCCAGGTTGCAGGGTTAAAAGCCTACACAGTAATCATGTAATTACGGTAGGGGTCTCTATCCTGCACAGGAGATGACTCTTCCTGCACATGGGGCCACCAGTTAACATCCCGATCTGAAGGACGGTGCACTTTTTGGCAGTCATCCCTGCAAATGATGCCAATGGAGTGTGCTCGGACACCAAAATAATCATCGCCTTCGGGAATCGAACCGGGGGCCTCTAGCATCAGAGGCAAGTGCACTATCATGCTCCTATTTTGATATTTGGTATGAAGCTTCATCTGGTGGACCTCTACCAAGATTGTTCAAATTATAGCCCTGGGGGCCAAAAATAGCCCAGGGCGGGGCCCACTGGGTTTACAGAGGTATGTAGGGTAGACATTTAAAAATCTTCTTGTGTGAAACCCAAATGCCCAGGTCTTTGATATTTGGTTTTTTTGTTTGTTTGGTTTGATGTTTAACATCCCCATCAACACTGTAAAGGTCATTTTGGAGACGTTGCTTCCAATTTTGTGGGACTTTTACCCGACATTGAGATGAAATGACATCTCAAGCCCTGTCGCCCAATGAAACCAATAGGGTTTATTAGCATGGACGGTCCGCCTCGCACCGCGGGTTCCTGGACAGGCTTAGATCCTCTAAGCAGTTTACCAGTACTAGTGTGCGGGCCGGATTCAGCTCTGCGTGGAAGCATCATGCAGCCCATATATTTCTTCAAGCCCCTATGGGCGGGGGCAACTTTGATATTTGGTATGAAGTTATGCAAACGAAATTACTCAGATGGTATGTGGAGAAGTTGTCAAAGAAGCATAACTTTGTTAATATTTGGTGAACTATGCACTTGAAAAAATATGCACTGCTTCACAATTACATCATGGTCCAACTATAAATCTAGTTTCAGCTGTATGAGATGTAAAGTGTAGGAGTGGTTAGCCTGAAAAGAAAAGTTTACATGAATTTTCAAATGGGCATAACTCTATTTGGTGGACTGTAACCTAGAAACAATATACACTGCACTACATCATGGTGTCACTATTTATAAACTCTCCTTGTTCTAAGGGCTTCTGACTCAAAAAATTTGCCCTATGACCTTGGCTTTGACATGTAACCTATTTTAAAGCAAAAAAAAAATGAACCATTTGAGATAGAGCCTTCATATTTGGCATGAAGTTTCCTTGTGACAACAAAAAATTTGACCTATGACCTATGACCTTGACCTATGACCTACTTCAGGGCTCAGGGACATGTTCGTGTTTTACAAAGACATCTTGTTTTGACAACAACCTGTAGCTGTATGGCCGAGTCCTCAAGTAACCATGCACCTCAAGTCGTAAGAGATGGGACATTGCAATAAGGGAAGGTAGAGGGAAAAAATCTATGAATTACAGCCCCCATTTCGCACCTGATGCATGCACAACAGTCCATTGCCCTACAAAACATAAAGCAGTTTTTGTTTGTTTTGTTTGATTTGAGGTTTAACGTCCCCGTCAACACAGTAAAGGTCATTTTGGAGACATTGCATCCAATTTTGTTGGACTTTTACCCGACATTGAGATGAAATGACATCTCAAGCCCTGTCGCCCAATGAAACCAATAGGGTTTATTAGCATGGACAGTCTGCCTCGCACCACGTTTCCTGGACAGGCTTAGATCCTCTAAGCGGTTTACCAGTACTAGTGTGCGGGCCGGATTCAGCTCTGCGTGGCAGCATCATGCAGCCCATATATTTCTTCAAGCCCCAATGGGCGGGGGCTGAAACCCAAAGCAATAGAACACCCCGAAATTGAAAGCTACAGAGCCCGGTCACACCGACCCAACCTCCCACTTAACCTCTGTATAAACAAGCTTAGGGTCAATCTAGGATCTTCATTGGATGTCAGGTATTTGCAGGGACACAATGTCTAATGCTGATGTCAACTACTGGCATCATCACTGGCAGTTTGGTTCCAGAGAATAGGGGTTTCAAAATGTTTTACAATATATGGGCGTGGTGGCCATCTTGGGTATGGGAACAAACGTGCCCCTAGCCACTGGGTGTCACATCTGAAATATAGCTTCTAAAGCTTTCATTGATTTTTCAAAATGGCAGACTTATGGATGGGCGGACAAATGTCCAACAGAGCAGGACCTTGCTTGAACAAACCTAGTTTCTGAGGGCATTATAATGTGGGTACTTGTAATGAAAACTGTCATTTGGGGAGGTAAAACTTCGGTTTATTGTCCTAAATTATGTTTCTTAGGCCCGATGATGGGTCTCTGATACATGTAAATGAAATTTCCAACCCTGAAACCACCTAATAACTACCCTAAAAGACAATTTGATCCCCGAGGGAGGAATCTAGAGTCAAAGATGTACCTCGTGTAGGGCCCCCTGAAACATCAGCATTCTTTTATACCATTGTTGCTCTAGCAGCCATCGTAGCAGATGACTTAAGAAAGTTTTCCAAATTCCTGTGCAAGTGGGTATTTTAAGCAATTCTAAGTACCTGAAGTTATTAGTGTGTTTGCAAAGTGTGTACTCCATCTTTTGACCAGTGAGCGAAAGGTCCTGAAGGTACAATGTTGCAAACAACTTATGGGGGATCAATGTTGCAAACGACTTATTAAAATCTTGAAAATGCAGCTGACAGGAGATTTAATGGACTTCGAATTCATCTAAGAGATGAAACATTGGTTTATTGTTGGGTCTTGGAAAACAGACAGGGCAGCTGCCAATGCATAAAAGATATTGTAGAACAGTACTTGTGGGATGTGAAGGCCAATACGATAACAGCTGTGTGACATAGTACATTCGTTCATGTCTCCAAAATTGTGACATTTCGGATGATATTTTGACATTTTTGTGCGAGCTTATAGTATAGGCAGGCATCCGGCATCTGTCCGTCGTCCACACATTTGAACTTAAATATCTCATTTATTTATATCTAGCTGGCCATTCTTGATCAAATTTTATGTGCAGCATCACTGGGTTGGGGGGCTGACTGCATTAGGTTTTGGACCAGCTTTGATCAGAACTGTGGTTGCCATGGAAACAAACATGTTCCAAAGATGAATCTTGTCAACAAGCTTTAACCTTAACCGCTGAACCTTCGCATGATTGTAGATCGAGAACTGATCAGGATTTTTACTGTTTGTCATGCAGTTTTTGAATTCAACAAATACAGTAAAATTTCTATATTAAGACCACCTTAAGACCACCTTTGGAACTGTTCAAAAGTGGTCTTAAGACCACTTTTGAACAGTCCCAAAGGTGGTCCCTGACCAGAGGACACTGTGTGCAGAAAACACAAAGAAATAATAATTACAGCATTCTTAATAAGCTTTTTACAGCAGATTTAGTCTTAATTTTAGGTGGTCTTAATAGCGGAATTTCTCTGTATACTCGGTTAAAATATACTCGGTTATAAAGTAACTATACCAACTTCAGGGAAATTCCAGTAGCTATTTGGCAGCCATTCATATGAACATGCCTGTAAACATGCGAATAGGTCCAATAGGATGTTTAGCTACAAAAAGCATACATTTGCATTTGCCCATTTTATTCTGCTCCAAAGTTGTCTTGCAATATGTGCCTAGAAATGTTTTGCAAGGAAGTTGGCATTGCGCATGCAT